>OY740720.1:77270136-77532100 GCA_963513945.1 Hydrotaea diabolus
ATCTAGAGGTATTTTTTCAGAACAAAAGAATATATAAAAATTCAAATCAAGCGCGGAATCCTTATTGGTAATTTGAAAGGACATTTTATGGCATTTATTTTTTGAATATAATGTCCTTCCAATGTTGACCGCAACTACGCCTCATGCCTTCCATTCTGAGGAACCAATTTTTGATGACTCGTTCGAGCATTTCGACCGGTACGGCTATAATAACACGCGTAATGTTGGCTTCCAAAACCTGAATCGTAGCTGGTTTATCAGCATAGACTTTGGACTTTACGTAACCCTAAAGAAAAATGTCTAAAGGTGTGATATCACTCGATTTAGGGGGCCAACTCACCTGCCAAAAACGCTGCTTTTCAAAATGACCTCTCTATAGATCCATTGTTTGAGCAGCTGTATTGCAAGTGGCACAGTCCTGTTGAAACCAAGTGTCGTCAAGATTAAGGTCTTCAATTTCAGGTAGCATAAAGATCGATATCATGGCGCGATAGCGAGCACCATTCACGGTTACGTTCCGGCCATCTTCATTTTTGAAAAAATATGCATCCATGATTCCACCAGCTTATAAACCGCACCAAACCGTGGTTTTCTCTGGGTATAATGGAACCTCCTGAACCTCTTCTTGTTGCTCTTCAGCCCAAATGCGGCAATTTTGTTTACTAACTTTGCCGTTGAGCCGAAATGGACCTCATCACTGTACAAAATTTTGGTCGAAAACAGCGGATGCTCCCGTTTCTCACCTAACGCTCATTTTCACAGTTCAGTTGCCAATATTTGAAGGTAATTATTTTCAAAATATAAATGCCATAATATGTGCTTTCAAATTGCCAATAAAGATTCCACACTTGATTTGAATTTTTATATTTTTTTTGTTCTGAAAAAATGCCTCTATATGGATCACCCAGTAGTTAGTTTATTTGTACAGCAGTATTATTTGGAAATACAGGGTGTCCGTCGGGAAGGTATACTACTTTATTTGTTTATAATTTTTGAATAAATGAAAGAGAATGGATCTTATATTGTTAAATGGGTTATTTAATGTCAGCAATTATGTACGGAATACAATATCAGATAAATGCCCGCCTCTGTTAGCCTCACAAATGCGAGCCCTTTTGATCACATTTTTCACTACATTCAGCACGGCGTCGAATTGAGGTTGATGGATTGTTTTGAACATTTTCTTGAGCAGCAGTAATGTTTTCAGGCGATCTTGCAATACGTTGTGGTCCATGCATGGGTCTACCAGCTACAGACCCTCTTTCTTTTAAATCATTCACTACACGATGTTGGCACGTTGTTTCTCCTAAAAATTTCATGTAACTTTCTCATCGTCACAGTAATTGATAATTGATTTTGATAAAATGTTTAATGATTTACCGAATATTTTTCCATAATAAATTTGCCACTGCTCTACTTCACGACTGCCAAATATGAACTGCCAAGACTAATGTTAACCAAAATGGCGGCAACACAAAGTAGTATACCTTCCCGGCGGACACCCTGTATGAACCTTTTACTCAAAAAAACTTATACGAGTACTGTCTAACCATTTTTTGTTTTTATACATTTTCAGGGGATTTCGAAATATGTTTTAGTAGTAAACAAAGACTTTGTTGTGACTAGAACCGATAAAATATTATAGGGTTTATACTCGTATGTTGATGTTCGAATTAACTAAATCATGTTACAACAGCGAACTGAACAGGGTTTTGGTCACCTCAAAGAACTAATCTGTTGTCACCACCAATTATTGGTACCAAAGAAATATGTACATCACAATTGGTTTTTTTAAAAACCACCTGTTATAACAACAAAATAGTTTAACTGAATTCGGTTTGTATAACTTTGTTATTGGCTGTGAATGCCGTGATATGGTTGTAGCAACCATTATTTACTATATCGAAACATGTTACGATCAATACTATGGAATGTTGCTATTGTACCAGAAAGTTGGATTATAAAAAATACAAAAATTTGGTTGGATAATTATTCAACCAAATTTTTGTATTTTTTCTCTGTCTGCATAAATATGCCATCCGATGGTTTCTAACCTAAGGCCCGGTTTCAATAGCATTTGGTTTGTATCATATTCTTTGGACGGTGTTTCATAAGGTCAGGTCGTCAGCCATCACTTTCGACCCTTATAAGTACATGTATAAGTATACAGCCGTGACTAGCTTTATAAAAAGTGAGCTCCATATTTTGTTTAATTTTAATTGTGTTTAATTTCTTAGTAAGTGTTGAGATTATTTCGTATAATCTCGTTTATCTCTCTCAGTTGACAGTTACTATATTAACAGCTAAAACTAAATACTAATGCTGACAAACGATCTAATATTTCTGATAACCTACAGAATATTATAGCTCAGCTGGATGATTCAAGTCGACTATAATTAAAAGATTTTGTATTGCTTACTTCCAAAGGGCGTATCATAAGAACGTCGTCAAAAATCTAAGAATACAAGTGTTATTTAAATTAACTAAGACTTTTAGTTAATTAATATATGCTGAATTGAGGCATATTTTGTTTTTACAATATTTACATAAATACTAGATTTCCGAAAGACCAAACTGGCTTTATTGAGGAAGATGAGTTCATATACAAAAATAACATATGCCAATATACAAATGCTGGTTTATTAGGGCGGGTCAGTGTGAACGGAGATACAAAAGTGCCAAAGTAAATATCAACATCGGAAACTTTATAAGTTTAATCTCTATTGGTACACGCAGAAAAAAAGTATGGTTGTGGTGAAAATATTCGAAGAGGATCATACTATTGTTGGGTATATGGTTGTGGCACAACAATATTATGATCCTCACAACAATAGTATGATTTACACTCAACCATACTATGATCTCCACAACAATAGTATGATTCACACTCAACTATATTATGATCTTCACAACAATAGGATGATTTACAGTCAACCATATTATGATCCTCACAACCATAGTATTTTTATCATACAACCATAGTATGTTGTTGGTGTTTTTTATAATGGACAACAACCATGCAACATATGTTTATAGCAGAGATGAAAGTTTCCAAAACACTTAACTTTTTTCTGCTTATACTGCGCCTTTTGTGCTAGGCTAAGAAGTTTCCGAACCGCCCTCGTACTGCTACGTGTGTATGTTTTTTTGGTTTATCAAAAAAATCATACGCACACACATACATGTATGCTCTATATAACCTGTTTTGTTATGTTCATAGTCTCAACCATACTGTATGATTGCCGTAATCTTGTTATTGTTTAAATTTAAATTTTAAGCAACAATACTTTTGTTACATCAACCATGTTTATATGGTTGCTACAACCATATTTTTATTTATAAATTTGGCAATAATACTATTGTTACATTTCAACAATATTAATATTGCCGCAATCATACTGTTGTCAAAATGAAATTCAAAAAACAATACTATGGTTGCGACGAACATGCTTTTATTGTAGAGAACATATAAGTATTGCCGTAACCATGTAGTAACCATATCTTTTCTATGCGTGTAGTCGTACAAATATTGTCCTTTGCAAAATCGAGTTTTGTTACGATTTGTTATACCCTGCACCACTCTGTGGAACAGTTTTATCGTTGATGTCTGTAACTATCTAGAATATTTCAACCTGCTGATTCCATTCCTGTCTGTCCGTTCGTCGAGCCATCCTTTCGCCCTTCTGTATGTCCCCCCGACCGCCTTTCTGCCCATGTAAAGCTTATAATCAAACTACAAGTATTAATTGTTGTCCAGTTTTCAATTTTCTTCCAATTTGTAGAAAAGGAAAATCAGTTCAGATTTAAATATAATTACTTTAGTCCGAGAACATCCTTTTAAGGAACAAGGAGGAATTCTCTCAAATTTAAGTATGTGAGCTGAACATGATTCAATTTTAATACTCACTGACCGTTTCTGTTTAACGCCGCATCCGAACGGCTAATGCATTTTCTAGAGAAGTTTTTACCTGGCTTAGAGATGAATCACTTACTCGTAAAGTCGTTTGTTAGTTAGATGTTTTTAACCGGTTTTGAACCTGGGTTTTATGGCATAATAGTCGTGCACAATTCCATCGTACTACAGCGTCCTACATTAAGATTCAGCTCCCACCTAAGTGTTTACCCGATTTTTCTGTTATAAGCTGTAGAAATGAAATATGGTACGAAAATATTTTATGGGCGGAGGATAGACAATATTAACATAAAAAGAAATGAAAATCGGTGCCGATTTAGATATAGCTTCCACACATATATGTTCATCCGATTTTATGCCTTTAGCTCAAGAACCCACATATGTTCTCTAATCTTGAAGAAATTTGGCACACGTTAGTTTCGTGGGCCAGGGAAGGACGTTATTAAAATTGAATCGGTTCAGATTTAAACATAATTCTCAGACACATGTGTTCATCCGATTTTATGTTTTAAGTTCTAGGGGCCTTATCTAACATTCAATCTTGCTTCAAGTTGTCGGTGCCGCATCTTACACTCAATCCTGATGAAATTTGGAACAAGTCAGTTGTCTTTTTTTTTATTAAACTCCACAGTAATGAAAATTAAAGAAAATCGGTTAAGATTTAGACAGAACTCCCAAACATATGTTGATCCGATTTTATGTTTTAAGCTCTAGAATCCACATATTACGTACAATCTTGGAAAAATTTGGCACAAATAAGTTCTTAGTCCCAAGGACGGAAGAAGTTGAAATTGGAGAAATTCGGTTCAGATTAAGATATAGCTCCCACATATATGTTCACTTGATTTGACCAAAAATAATGAGATTTTCTCACAAATTCAAATATAGCGTGATCCATTTCGAGGTTCCCTACTTTTTTAAAGAAAAAAACACAGAAAATTCAAATTGAATGGGGAATGTTTATTATCATTTAAAAGAACATTCTTTGGCTTTTATTTTTTGAAGATTATGACTATCAAATGGCGGCTACGTCTTAGATGGTCCATCCGTTGAGTCCAATTTTCGATGATTTGTTTGAGTATTTCGACTGGTAACTGGCGAATGACACGCGTGATGTTTTGCTCCAAGGCCTGAATCGAAGCGGGTTTGTCCTCATAAACTTTAGATTTTACATATTCCCACAGGAAAAAGTCTAACGGTGTGATATCACACGATCTTGGTGGCCAATCGACCGGCCCAAAACGTGGAATTATCTGCTCACCGAAGTGTACTCTCAATAAATTCATTGATTAATTGGATGTGTGAGAAATGGACTCGGCTTGTTGAAACCAAATGTCGCTGAGATCACGAGTTTCAATTTCAGGCCTCAAATAGTCAGTTATCATGGCACGATAAAGGTCGCCATTGACTGTTAAGTTCTCAACGGCATCATTTTGAAGAAATATGGACCGAAGATTCCACCAGCCCACAAACCACACCAAACCGTTGTTTTTTCTGGTTGAAGTGGCAGCTCTTGAACCTATTCTGATTGATCTTCTTCCCAAATGTGGCAATTTTGCTTGAAATGGGCCTCACCGCTGAACAAAATTTGGCTCGAAAGCGTCGGATCTTCTTTGAACTTTTCAAGAGCCCATAGAGCGAAGCGATGTCGCTAAGGAATGTCGAGCGGCTTCAGTTCTTGCACAAGCTGCACGCTTTCAATTTAAGATCTCGACGTAAATTGCGCCAAGTCGTTCCAAACGAACGGCGCCAAATCGGCTGTCTCCACGGTCTTGGTGTACATTCTCAGCTACGACCGCTACATTTTCTTCACTACGTGCTGCACGTGGTCTATTTGGTCGAATATTATCCAATAATGAATGCTGGGTCCAAGATGGGTAATGGTGTTGCGATTAGTACGCTCAGTAGGCCGATTATGTTGACCATAAGTTGAACGAAGTGCACGAAAAACGTTCCTCACAGAACTTGAATTTTCGTAATAAAGTTGAACGAGTTGTAAACGTTTTTCAGGCGTAAGTCTTTCCATGATGAAATGCCAAACAATACTAAACAAAAATAACATGACAGCATAACACGACTCTTACGCGTGATTTGTAAAAAAAGGCTATTGAAAAAAGTAGCTTTACTTGGATCATCGATTATAATATTAGTTTTAAAATCTGGATCAATATAGCTAATTCAGCTGGCTTTTCTTAACATTCAGAAGTGCAGGGGAATAATCTAGTCTGCCACGCCTGACTTAAGCTTTTTACTAGTTTTGCTTTAAGGTCGATTCAATCTAATATACATACAAATCTATGAGCACTGTATATAAACGTGGTATTTGTTATTGAATGGAATTAGTTGCACGGTAAAGATGCCAGCGTCGTCATCGGTCAACACCCTTACATCTCATTTAAAAGCAACGAAGAAACCTCTAAGTTCTTTTTGGATGAAAATGAGAACCTTGTCGATGCTGTAGAAGACGTTGAATTTGTTTGTTTCTGAAATCCAGTTATATATCGAAAAAGACCAAATGGACTAACGGATATACTTTTTCAAAGCTACTCCAAAATCCCATTACATAGGTTTTATTTAACCACACCAAACCGTGGTTTTCTTGAACCTTTTTGGATGGATCTTCAACTCAAAGCCTAAACACTGAAACGGCGAGGTGCAGGAACACCAAGCCTAACGATGTTCCTGCACGTTGCCGTTTCTACAAATGGTAAAAAATCTGAAAAGAAAAAAATTAAGTTTAATAAAACTCACGCGTAATCTGTGAAAAAACGCTTTGGAAAAAATACCTCTAGAATGATTACCCGTTATAAAGTCTCGAGGACGCTTTGACAATTTTTTGGCGGAATACTTCAAAGGGTCCGACTGGTTCTGTTTTCCAGCATAAGATAAGATCCCAGCTATTGAATCTCCCTGCTAAGGAGCACTGAAGCTCCTTTCAGTGAAAAAACATTATAGTTCGTTGTATTCACTCTCAAAATTGTGTAAAGATTATAAAAGACAACAATAGCACGATATGCTAGCATGAGGACATTGGTATATTAAAGGGGCCTCATTCCTTACTGGTTTAGTACTTACTTATAGTGCTACAAGGGATTATATTGTTATGAAAGACTTCCAGATACTGTAAAATATATGAAGAGGCCAATAGGGCAGTGGTCGACATTCGTTTAAGCACACCTTAAATATTTTTGAATATTGTTTAATTTGCTGTGACTATCAGATACCGACCGAAGTAATTACTTTTTTTATTGCAGCACTAAGTAAGCAATGAAATGTAAGAACCGTTGCATGGCGAACACTTTTTGTTTATGCAAATCACATGGTTTCAAAAGCTAACCCTTTTTTGTGCGACATTCGTTTTAACGCATCAGCAAAAAAAGATTAATTTGTGGAAAAATTTTTTTTTCAATTTGTGTCAATAGGATTTGCAATAAATAATTTTCTCCTGAAGATGCTGGACAAAAGTCGGCGAAACGTCGAGAAACAAAGATGAAATAGATTAGTTTTATTTACTTCAAGCAAAACTGACCACAATTAGCCCAACAAAACAAATAAAAAAAATATTATCAACTGAAAAATTTGCAAGGGAACTATATTTTTTTATTAAAAAAAAAACAATTAATTAAGTACAAAATATTAAAATTTTAAAAAATTTTTGTTGATATTACTTTATTGCAGAAATGGGCTCGGGCAAGCTTTAACATGACAGTGAACAGTATTTTATTGATTCCCATAAAAAAATGGGCAGTCCAATACTTAGTAGGGACATAAATACTGTTACACACGTTTTATGCTGTAAAATATAAAGTACTGAATGTTTTTGGACCAATTTTTTTTAAATATATTTATTGATTGGCCAATTTAATCAACAATATAAGTAGATAAATTGCCAAATTATCAAACCGTTCCGAATGTATAATACGAAATTATTTGCGAAAAGGCAAAAAATATGATATCAAAAAGGCAATCCAATATTTACATTCAAGGATAAAGAACGAATTCTTGAGGAAGCTACAAAAAATCAGCTCACCTGCAGCAAAATAAAAGAAAAACTGGACCTATCTGTTACCTCTAGAATAATTGCACGGTGTTTAAAGTCTACACTATCCATAAGATGGACAAAATTACAACAACAAAAACCTAGCTCGCGAGTGTCAAATACCCATAAACTAAAACGGATAGAGTTTGCCAAAATTCATATGGCTTGGACAAATGAATGGAAACACGTCATCTCTTCCAAAGAGAAAAAGTTCAATTTAGACGTTCCAGATTGTTATAGCTGCTACTGGCACGATTTAAACAAACACAATGTAGTAAGATCCAAGCGTAATTTTAGTGGCGGAAGCCTTATGGTGTGGGGTGAATTTTCCTTCAAAAATAAGTTACCCATTTAATTTATATCAACAAAAATTAATTCAGAAAATTATTTTGAATTGTTGGAGGGCGTTTTGATACTCGTATCACATCTTGATGGAAATGTGGATGAAGAAGTAATTTCCTAGCACGATAATGCCTCGATTCATGCATCCAAGCGAACAAAAGCGTGGTTTTTGGACGAAAACATCAATGTAAATATTACCAAATGTATTACAAAAACATCAATGTATTACCAAGGCCGGCTTGCAGTACTGATTGCAATCCAATAGAAAACCTATGGAACATTCTCGCAGCTAAGGTTTGCGAGGTTGGAAGGCAGTTGTCAACAATTAACGATCGAAAATATACGCTTAAGGAGTGTTGGTCCGACATTAGCTTCACAACCATTCAAAATTTGCTAGAATCAATGCCAAATCAAATTTGTTCCGTCATACAGAATAAAGAAGGACATACTAAATATTAATTCAAAATAAAAGTTGGCTTGAATTTTGTATTAACTGCCTGTTTTGACACTTAAGTAGAGTGCGCGCAAATGAATTTCTCGCCTTTTTAGCTTATAATTAAATTTTTCGTAGCATAAGCAAAATTTTGTTTGTTTTTTACTTACTTTTGGTAAATATTGAATAAACTAACTTTTCTTAAAAAACATATTAAAAAATATTTTATATCACCAAAACAGACAAAGAGTCGCCTGTGCTCAAACGATTATCTACCACTGTATTAGGCAAACTTTTGCAGCTATAACAGTCCGCTTCTTAGAGCTATTTTAATGGTCGATTAGTGGTTACGGCCACAGTGTTATCTTTTAGGCGAAGTCCATTGTTGAACGCTCTGGCGATATCGCTTTTTCAAAATTATATTGTAAGTGCCATGCAATATACAATTATGTTTACTGTCAGCAGATTGGAAAAATGTCTCAATTCGATGGACATTATGGTCGAGGACATTGTGACACGTCACCTATGGGAATTACATTTGTCTTCTGTATACCACGGAAGTGCAATGTTTCCTATAGTTGATCCAGGTTGACTTTTAGTGTTTGAAAAATGGATGAAAATTTTACTACTCGCCCCATAAAGTTCACTTTAACTTAATTTTAGAACTTGGGATCGTCGATTTTAACGCAGAGAAAAAACATGGTTACTATATGGTCACAACAATAATAATATATTCTCCGCAATAAAAGTATGTTTGTCGCAACCATAGTATTGTGTACAGAATTTATTTTTGAGGATAGTATGATTGCTGCAACATTAATATTGTTGAAATGTAACAATTGTATTATTGTCAAATTAAAAAAATGTAAATATGGTTGTAGCAACAATATAAATATGTTTGGTGGGACAAAGGCATTGTTTTTTGGGTTTTATGTAAACAATAATATGATTACGGCAATCATACTGTATGATTGCAATTCTTCTTCATTTGAATATGCTTTTTAGAACAATGTTATTGTTACGGATCGAATGATATAATAGTACTTTTTATAGGAAATTAAAAAGTTTCAAATAAACTGCTTTGGCTTTGTTTAACTAAATATTTTTAATAAACACGCTTACGTTTTTTTTAAATTATTATTTTTTTGAATTTAATATTTTTTTTAATAATTTTCATAACTCAAATCTATTGTCGACAACTTAAACAAATTCTATTAAATTATATTGATGATCAAAGTACAATTATGTGTGATCATACAATGGTTGTAGGGATCATAACATGGTTACGTGTAAATCATACTATGGTTGTGTGTGAAACATACTATGGTTGTGGGGATCATAATATGGTTGTGGAGATCATAGTATGGTTGAGTGTGAATCATACTATGGTTGTGGGGATCATAGTATGGTTATGTGTGAATCATTCTATTGTTGTGAGGATCAAAGTATGGTTGTGAGGATCATAGTATGATTGTATTTGAATCATACTATTATTGTGAGGATCATAATATTGTTGCTCCAGAACCATACACCCAACAATAGTATTATCCTTTTAGAATATTGTCACCGCAACCATACTTTTTTTCTGCGTGTATAATTAAATTTACGTTCGTGAAGTTTTCAAAAATTACTCTCCCTCTTTCTTGGTCAAAAATTCTTTACATTATTTTTATTTTCAAAATACTTTTTTCATTCCTAAAATATAAACCACTGAGCGTTAAACGTAGTAGTTCCGATCTTCTTTGATTTAGCCTCTGAGACAGTTGGTCGGCCATAATTTTTAATTAAGCAACTGTCAGTGCATATGCAAAGTATTGAGATTTGTCCAAATGTTTAGCAGGTCTTTAAGATGCATATCTTAATTATCGAAAACATATAAACAACAATAAATACCGAAATGCTAAGTTTGATTAATCTAATTGATTGGCTCTAATCAGAGAGATTCTTCGTAGCCACAGTTAATACGTATAAACCGGCCAAATGGCTGTCTTTTGCGTGATGAATGTGTCAATAAATCTAAATGTCGTTAAATGTTTCAATGCATTTCTGTCGAAGCTATAAAAGTTCGACTTTGATTTTGTGTATACTTATAGGTATTTAGTTTAGTGGAACTTGTTACGCCTTGTACGATATGGTAGTAGTTTGTGCTACTTAATATTTTTTATGGAAAAAATATAAAATGGATATACAAACAGCCGAATGTTGGTGTTTGTCTTATTGTAAAATCATATGCAAGCACTGCGAAGCCAGGTCAGCAGTTCATTAAGTCTTCAATACTCATGCCAGTGGCTGTTTTTACTGTATCCTCAATCTTATCTGTTTGAGTTCTACGTATTATTTGGTTGTAAACTAACGTCTTTCTAGCGTTCTAACGTCTTTTCTTCGGAAAATAACGACCATTGACGAGTAAAGAACATTCGAAAAAGGATAGACTCTTGCTAGGCCTTACTTATTTTTTTAGGGGCCAATGAAGTAGGGCGTGGCCGAATATGTGATAACCCACACCACTCTGTTATCAGAAGATTCCGCGCCTTTGTCTGAAGTCTGGCCAATGCCGGATATTGGTTATAAGTCGCTTATAATGCACTAGATCAATTTGATCAAGATATGATTGCCATATTGCTTCTAGAGCGAGTTGGTATCCCAATGTGAGGGATCGTTGTTTGGAGTCTAACATTTAAAGGCAAACCAACTTTTAGATGTCAGGTCATATTTGTCCTTGACGAGACTTTAAAAGTGTCTTAGGAAAAAAAATCTTAAACGTTTTTGCTAACATTGATATGGAATTTTTACAAATCCTCGAAAACGCGCCACCTGGTGTTTTTCATATTCTTATTACTCGGAATAAGAACTCCTAGAAACCTTTATAGCAAATTAAAGAACTCGAAAATCGGTAAAGCTAATTCCGGGATATTATAATATGAATATATACCAGGTACCCGCGTTTTCAGGATTTGTAGACATTCAAAGACCCACATCTATGGTAAAAAAAAAGTTTACGATCTTTTACATGAGTCATTTTAAGAACCGATGTGTTCGATAAGGATGAAACTTGCACCAAGCTTAGTACGAGGGCGACCGCAGAACTAACTGGCCTGGCACATTTTCTGTTTTACTAGCAACTTTTTTTTTGTTTTTTAAAAGCAATCTTTTATAAGCCATCTGTCAAAATTTCCGAAATATTTAATGATTATTTTCTTTGTTACAGATGATTGAAGTAAACAAGTTTTATAATTTTTGAAAAATGGAAAATAAAGAGTTTCGTGCGGTAATTACGCCACAACTAATCAAAGATGAATTGGATTCTGTTCATGGTGATAATGCACCATCATACTCCACCGTGAAATCCTAGGTTCAACAATTTAAAATGGGTCGTTCAAGTACGGAAGATGAACAACGCTCTGGAAGACCGAAAACTGCTACTACTATTGAAAACATTAGAAAAATATTTAATGAAGTGACTAAAGATAGACGAATAAAGCTCAGAGAACTTGAGTTCTTGCGCCGATTCATAACTGTTGATGAAACATGGATCCATCACTACATCCCAGAATGCAAAGAGCAGTCAAAACAATGGATAGAAGCTGGTAAAAGTGGTCCCAAGAAGGCAAAACTGTTAAGTCAGCAGAAATAGTAATGGCCACAGTATTTTGGGATGCAAGGGGTATAAAATTTATTGATTATCTTGAGAAAGGAAAAACTATAAATAGTGAATATTATTGTGCATTATTGGATCGGTTGAGTGAAGAAATCAAGATAAAACGACCGCATTTAGAAAAAAAAGTTCTTTTTCATCAAGATAATGCTCCTTCACACACTGCATAGTCTATATATAGAACTATATAGTTCTACTAAATAGTCCAGATTTAGCTCCTTCTGATTATTTCTTGTTTCCAAATTTAAAAAAATTTCCCGAAAAAATGTTCGTCCAATAGGGAGGTTATTGCTGAAACTGAGGCATATTTTGAAGGTCTTGAAAAATCTTATTTTTCGGATTGAATTAAAAAACTTGAAAAACGTTTGATGAGGTGTATTGAGTTGGAAGGAGATTATGTTGAAAAATAAATAATAATAATTCCATAAAAAAAGGATCTTTTTATGTTAGGCCAGTTACTCTTGCGGTCGCCCTCGTACTATAGGATAGACGTTTAGACACAAACTTTGAGCGAGATCAGTCAAGGACTCTCCGAGTTATAGGGGTCGAATTAACGTATATTTTTACCTATTTACCTAGCAAAATGTGTCTAGCGTCTTTAATTTAGCTAATAATTCAATCTTTTTAGAAAAAATAAAAAAAAATTCACATTTTTTTTGCAAAATCAAAAATTGTTTTTACTTTTTTTTCCAAAACTCAAAAATATTTTGAGTTCTTCTTCTTTTAGAGCTTTATGGTTTTATTATTCAAAGCTCCTTTTTTATTTATCTGTTATAATAATTAAATTAATAAGTAATTTAACCCGTTACTGCCTGCCCATAGATCGACTCGTACGATTTTTATGAAATTTGGAAATTTGTGTCCAAAAGACCATAGAAGTTGAAAGAAAAAAAACTCAATTTTTACCTGAGATATGAGATATTTAAATACCAATACTTTTAAGTACCATGTTTTCTTAATTAAATTACAAAGTTTTCGATTTAAATATGCCTTTTATTCATTTCAAACAATTTTTGTTATATAGCAAAAAAAATAGACAAACACACCATGTCGGGTATAAAAATACCCATTTGCATTTGACCGGATCTGGAGGCCAGGTATGTTGACGTATCGCTGCCTCATTTTTTTCATTACATAGAAGACAACTTAAGCTATTCGGTAAAATTAGAAATTTTTAGTTTGTAACATTTTCCTATATTTGACAGCACTTTTCCGTAGCATTTTCCGAAAAAAACTCTTCGATTTTTGCCTGCAAAAAACAAAAGATAAAAAATAAAGAAAAATCCTGCTAAATGCTTTAATTTAGCCCAATCTTTCCTCTTTTCTATAAAAATAAAAATTACCGCAATATCACACAACTGGCCCACGCTAAAATTATTTATGTATCAACACTTTCTTGGGTATTTAAATGTCCATTAGCCAGGAAAGGGTTAATAAAATTTAATCTTAGTCTTATTAGATCCATTTATAGCATAACTATTTATAAATCTAATATATAAAATTCTCGAGTCGCGGTGTTTTCTACAAAACTCCTCCGAAACGGCTGGATCAATTTGTATTTGTATTTGATAGGTGGCGCAGTTT
The DNA here is from genome assembly GCA_963513945.1 of Hydrotaea diabolus. NCBI lineage: Eukaryota > Metazoa > Arthropoda > Insecta > Diptera > Muscidae > Hydrotaea > Hydrotaea diabolus. The sequence goes on from OY740720.1 coordinate 77,284,103, forward strand.
TCGAAATTTAAAATGTTTATGTTTTGTACGAGTATTACAAGGTTAGGCATCCCAGAGAAGTCAAATGTATGACCGACCCTCAATATTTTTGCAATCCAAACAGTTTTCCAGACAATATCTACCCTCTACACTTATGGTGTTTCTCATTCATTTTTTGACCATAACTATTTTTATATATCCTAATTAATTCTTCTCCAATTTGGGCATCACTGCAATGACTATCAAATCATATATCCAAAGATGTATTTTTTTTACTGATTGGTTGATCCATTGCAAGACGGTAAAATATTTAATTTTTTCAAGAAGTACTTATTACCAATAATCTATAACAACAACCAATACAAGTACATGCTATGTACATGTAAGTGTCAGTTTTCTCTACTGAAAATTGATGTCTTCCCAATCAACATTCGGTTGTAGCGATGGAATACATGGGCAGTACGTGCAACCACAAACATTCGGTTGAAAAAAATTTCGGTTGTGACAACAAAGTGATAATCTTGGTAAGAGTTTGATCCTTTCATCGGAAGACATCGGTTCTAAAAGTTGGGTCGCTTGGCAGAAAATGTCCCACATAAATTAAAGGTTTTTAAACAAAAATGTATACTAAATTTTCCAGAAATGTTGGAGACTTGTGAAGATTTGTTTGTCCAGTTTGGTATGGATGTAAATTTTTGATAAATAAGCAAGTACGTCACGTCTCTAATAACACCTGAGTAGACGTATAAAGCAAAAACTTTTAAAATAGATAACTTTGTGTACAGGCTCTGATAGAAGGTAAGAACTATCGATCGTTGCCTTGAACACGGAATTTTCAAAAAATTTTATTGTCAAAGCGTTTGGTCAGACCGTCGGAAAGTTCAGCCTCCATATTTATACTGGATCTATAATGACTTGCGCTTCAAGCTCCATAGGCAGCTGCCGCTTCATGATAAGAAAGAAGTGCCCCGTAAGGCGTTTACGCCGTATTCTCTGGATCGGCGGAGATCTACAGAACAGGTGCTACATTGTCTAAATTTCCTAATCATCCTTCAAAATTTGAATATAAGTATCTGTCATTTAAAATGGCATCACAATGCCTCGGCAGGACCAACGTTTTGGACCAATTTGGGACTAGAGGGACAGAAATCGTTCTCCTTGAACTAAAGACTTAAATAAATAAATAATAAAATTTCGCTTTGCACCAGAAAATTACATTAATTTTACGATTTGAAGAAACTTAAGTGCGAGACCATTGGATTAAGGTCCCCAAGGCGCCAAATAAAAGGCAATTCGAACATGGGCATGTGCAATTCGAACTCAGAAACAGTGAAATTTTCTGAATAATCTAAATATGGCATTAGTTTAACATAGTGAAATTTTCTCACAAATCCAATTATGAACGTAAATTTTAGATTTAAGAAACGGATCGGCCCAATTTTAAGCTCGGACTGGCCATAAGGGTCCAATAATCGCACGCAGAAAAAAAGTATTGTTGTGGTAATAATATTCGAAGAGGATAATACTATTGTTGGGTATATGGTTGTGCTACAACAATATTATAATCCTCACAACAATAGTATGATTCAAATACAACCATACTATGATCCTCACAACAATAGTATGATTCACACATAACCATGTTATGATCCCTACAACCATAGTATGATCACACATAATTATACTATGATCCCCAATATAATTTATAAGAATTGGTTTAAGTTGCCAATAATATTTAATAGAATTGGTTTAAGTTGTCAACAATAGATTTGAGTTACTAAAATTATTCAAAAATACATTAAATTCAAAATAATAGGAGTGATTTATTTCGCAGAAGAAAAAATAAGTTTAAATAAACATAAGCGTTTTTATTAAAAATATTTCAGTTAAACAAAGCAAAAGCAGCTTGTATACTTACAAAAAATTTTAGTTTCGATAAAAAAGTACTATTATTGCATTAGATCCGTACCAATAACATTTGTTCTTAAAAGCATATTTAAATGAAAAAAATACAATCATACAGTATGGTAATCATATTATTGTTAACATAAAACGCAAAACACAATACTTTTGTCGCACCAACCATATTTATATTGTTGCTATAACCATATTTTAATTTTTAAATTTGGCAATAATACTATTGTAACATTTCAACAATATTAATATTGCAGCAATTATAGTATTGTCAAAAATAAATTCAGTTAACAATGCTATGGTTGCGACGAACATACTTTTATTGCGAAGAACATATTATTATTGCCGAGACCATGTAGACCATGTTTTTTCTCTTCAAGCGTGTTTCCCGGTATGAAGCAATATCAAAACTGATTGTCACACATCCCAATATAATATTATTTCTACGATTTGGCAGTATTTGAGAGCTTGGAATATGCAGGTTTAAAAATAAGGTCCTACCAAACATCGTCATGTGGTTACTCAGAGTCAGTGGAATTTCCTTACTTATCTCAATATGCATTAACTCTTAAGATTTGTGTAAATTTAAGCCCTTAATCTACAGGCTCCCTGTGGCACTTACGGTATAAATGCTTGGACCGGCCGAACTTACGAATTGTCCACCTGTTTTAAATAACATATTAACTTTGCCGATAAAATCGGCTGCAAATTATGACTGACGACAAGACGCAGCTTTTGGTGGCGGCTCGAACTATAATAAAAAGGCGGCGGGGAAGCAGAGCCGACTTTAAGCCTCGCGACTTGGAACTGCGTCCAAACATAAGTTTTCACAACCGAAGGCGGCAAAAAAGGAGCCAATGGCCTGCGAGAAAAGAATATAGCTTACAATGATATGTTTACTCGTATGTTGACGCGAGCAGTGTTAGAGCGATATCAGGTGTTGAAAAGGAAGAGTCTATTCCGAGGAAAGAAGGCAAAAATGAAAAGACACCAATGTGTTCATCGGTAAACATGTGGATGAAAATCGTTAGTAAAGGACTCTAGAGGAAGCACGCATAAGATTAAATTGCTTAAAAATCATTTATTGAGCAGGACCGACGAACATATAGAGGAGAATCGTTATTAATGGACTCTGTAGGAGGCACGGCTAAGACTAAATTGCTTAAAAATCATTTATATAGCAGGACTTAACCAGTAAGAGGTTGTAGAAAACCTCGTAGTACGAGTAAGTAAAAAGTAAAAGTAATAACGTCGATCAAAATTATAAAAATGGTTTGAGGTTATGCCAATTTATTTACAGCTATAAATTCAATATTTATTTCTCAACTTTGGGATGATATCCATAGTCATCAGCGGTGTAGGTAACCTTAATGGGCTTGCCATCCTTGGAGATATATTCATACATGCCCTCTACGTACCAACTGTCCTGGTTCTTAAGCTTGCCTTCTTGTTTGACACTAATGAAATTGCTAAGATCATAGCCATATTTGAAATCTACTGCACTTGCTTCGGAGTATTTGGCGATGACTTCAGTATCATCTTCGGCATAGGCGACGGCCACCAGGCAGGCGACAAGGATTATCTGTATACAATATTGCGCTTTAGGAAGTTTTGAATATATAGATTAGTTTTATAGCTCTACTCACAGCAAATTTCATTTTGCAGAATTTAAACGCTTCTTTTTGATTCGAAAACACAACTGATAGAGGGTTTCAATCTTCGATCCGTATTTATAATTAATTTTTTGTTGTTGATCTTTTATTGTCCGTAAATGCCACATCTGTTGTATAAATAGGTAGTTGATCTGGATACTTCGTCTTTATTTAACTGTACAAGAACTATTTACCATACGGTTTGTATACTAAGTTAGTCATTTTATTTGTAACCCCTGGATCCTATAATGAATGTTATTGATCGTCGTTAGTTTTAAGTGGACTTGTTTGAATCCGTATCAAGCTTAAAATTTACATTCACTATGAGGAATTTAACATAGACCCTTTTTGAGCCATGAAAGAATGTTAAAAAAAAGTCTGATCTACCATTTTTTAATGAGGATATCTCGTCTAGATCTTTAAGAATATACTCGTACTTGGGCATCAACGCTGTTTGGTGCGCACGCTGCACCAAGGGTGGGACATATGGACAACAGATGTACCACAGATGCTCTCCTGCTCATCCTTACTTAAGGTGGAGTATTTGACTACTACTGGCCAGTATTTTTCTTGTTATTGCCCTAACATTTTAGTAACCGATCTGGACATCTCCGTGTGCCCTGTCCTCCCTCCTCTTATAATATTCTAAGCCCTAAGCGACCGAATGTTTGACCTTCCATGACCGTGTATGGATAATATTTGTACAGATTCCTGTTTTTAGAATTTTTTTAGGCGCGCCGATAGTGGTTTTTATAGAATTGTCAGTACCTTCAGTACCTACTTTAATCCATGCAACCTTACTGTGTCCGAAACTAGTCAGAGTCTACTCGTCCGGTTTGTTAAGGTAATTAGAGATTTCTAACAACACAACCTGGCTGATTTCACCAGCGTTGAAAACCACCTACACTATTATTAAGTCACTTATTTTGTAAACTTGTAGTTAGAATTAATTAATTATAGTTCATAATATTATGCGTTTATCATAAAAATCAGGGGTGACCTGATTTTTATGATTTTATGATTCTAAGCAGCCTGATTTCCGCATTGAAGCAAATATCTTTATTATACGGCAGGTTAAAACTTTGCAGAAATTGTGCTATTTTATCTTTATCTCAGGCTGAAGATTACTACAACTGTTATAAAGTCCAAAAGACATACAGAGAAAAATCGGTTCACGTTGATAAAAGATATGGTTACTATATGGTCAAGGCAATAATAATATGTTCTCAGCAATAAAAGAAGGCTCTTCGCTACCATATTTTTTATTTTTAGTTTAAGTTTGTTTGTTTTGTTTTCTGAATTTAATGTTGACAATAGTATTATTTTTAATAAAAATGCTAACGTTTATTAAACTGATTTTTTCTTCTGTTAAATAAATCACTCCTATTATTTTAAATTGAATGTATTTTTAAATAATTTTCATTATTTAAATCTATTGTTGGTAACTTAACACAATTCTAATAATTACTTTGGGGATCATAGTATAATTGTGTGTGATCATAGTATGGTTGTAGGGATCATAACATGGTTGACTGTGAATTATAATATGGTTGTGAGGATCAAAACACTGTTGCGTTTTAAATATACTATGGTTGTGAGAATCATACTATAATTGTATGTGAAACACACTATGGCTGTGAGGATCATAATATGGTTGTGGATATCATAGTATAAATGAGTGTGATTATTATATTATGGATATAATAGTATAAATGAGTGTGAATCATACCTTGGTTGTAGGGATCATAGTATGATTATGTGTGAATCATACTATTGTTGTGAGGAATATAGTACAGTAGCCAGTATCATAGTATGGTTGTATTTGCAACATACTATTACAATAGTATGATGCTCTTCGAATATTGTTATCCCAACCCTACTTTTGTCTACGTGTTGTAATCGGTGTGAATACGATTCGAAAAAATTAAGTTCGGCCGTGAGAAAACTTAATACTCTCCATCATGGATTACGGTAATTAAAAACACTTTGGAAGGGCCACTTTTCTAATATTAGGGTGTGTTTCTTTCAGTATCAACATCATTGTCACCAACTACTACGTATTGTCATAGCAGTATTAGTTTACAAGTTCAGGGTTGTATTGGCGGAGCCACGCCCTTCTGTTAAATTTTAACAAAATATGGTCTAGAATAATATGCTAATCAATAATTTCATTCTCTTAAATCTCTAAAAAGATTAGTCCATTGCTTTGGCCATAAATGAGATTTTTAAAGGGGGTTTGGTACCGCCAACTACATATGTTTCAAATAACTTGGTCATATCCCTAGCAGTTCATGAGATATTGTGTTTTTAAGTTTATGGGCTAGGTAGGCGATGACAAGGGGGCGTTGTCGAATTTTATAGTATATTACTTTATAATTGCCTGCTCATTTATTTCATTCTGTTCAACTTTTAGAACGATCGCTCTATTACTTTGACCATTAATGCGATTTTTCAAAGGAGGCGTGACGGCACCTACTTTTTCTTCAGGATATGTTTTTATCCATGCCAACATTATATGTTCCAAATATTATCGTCATATACTTTTATATTAAATACGTACTTCATAAGATATTGTGTTTTTAAGTATTATGATTTTTCAAGAGGTTCACCAAGTCCTTGTGAGGGAAAAAAATTGTACTTCTTGACCGTATTCGATACCAACCCTTTCGGCAAAACTTCAGCCACCTAGCATCAATATTGTGACCTGTAGTTTGTTTTCACAGTCAGACAGACGGCCGGATATAACTAGACCGTCGTAAAAATTTAAAGACAATTTAGAATATATATATATATATATATATATATATATATATATATATATATATATATATATATATATATATATATATATATATATATATATATATATATATATATATATATATATATATATATATATATATATATATATATATATATATATATATATATATATATATATATATATATATATATATATATATATATATATATATATATATATATATATATGTATATATATATATATATATATACATATGTATATAAAGAAATGATTTGTGCGCAAAGAAGACAACGTCTTGCTGCGTGGTTATGCTGTTCAATACTAAAATGCTGGTTTTTATTAGCTATTGTTCATAGGTCGAGTTACAAAATAATGAGAGAAGTGAGAGTACTTAGAATAAAGAAAATGAATGTAAACAGAAATGCAAAACAATAAGTAGATGAAGTTTAAAGCAAATTATGAAGTATGTAATGAGATGAGCAAGATTTAAAGTGAATTGATTTTAAAGGCAAAAAATAGAACATAGCAACAAAAAATGAATTTTATAATAAAAATTATGCCATGATCCAAACACTATTGGAGGTCTCCTCCAACATCCTCCCCCCCTTGAGGTGCCAGACTCAAAGGTAATGGTGCGATTTTGTGGATCGGGCGTTTAAGGAACCCCTTTTTGGTTTTGAGCTCAACAACACGCACATAGCCATCTGCTCCCAGGTGTGTTGCAACGATGCGACCGAGAAGCCAGAGTTGAGGTGGCGTGTTGTCTTCGTGAATCATTGCTAGCTGACCTTTTGCGACGTTGCTGATTGGCTTATGCCACTTGCTCTTTTGCTGCAAGTGATGGAGATAATCGCGATGCCAAAGCTCCCAAAATTGTTGCTTGAGGTATGCAACACGTTGATAGCGAGTTAGGTATTTGATTTGGTTGTCATCAAAATGTTGCTCAGGCGGACAGAGTAGAGACGTGCCAATGAGCAAATGTCCCGGCGTCAACGCCTCTCCGTCATTGGGATCATCGCTGAGCGGGCAGATGGGACGCGAGTTTAGAATGGCTTCAGCTTCCACCACAACTGTCTGCAGCTCTTCGAACGTGAGATTAGCCTGGCCAATGTTCTTCACAAGCAGCGATTTAGCGGATTTGACAGCAGCCTCCCAAAGGCCGCCAAAATGTGGTGCTCTGGGAGGAATGAAGCAAAACTCGAAGCCCATTTTGTTGCTGTAGGCGTTTACCTCTTCTTTTGTTGCGCTGCTGAAGAAACGCTGCTGAAAATCGAGTAATGCGGTTCGTGCTCCAACAAAGTTGGTTGCATTATCGCAGTAAATCTTGCATGGCATGCCTCGTCTACCTGCAAAACGTTTGAGACTTAATAAAAATGCATTAGTAGATAAGTCAGAAACAAGTTCAAAGTGAACGGCACGAGATGAAAAGCATATAAATACAGCTAAGTATGTTTTGTAAGGCTGTTTGCCGCGGATGCGATACGATGTCAGGAATGGCCCACAGAAGTCTAGACCAGTTACTAAAAAGGGCCGCTGTGCCTTCAGGCGATCGCTGGGTAGGTTGCCCATGATCTGCTGTTGAAGCTTTGGTTGATAGTGGAAGCAGTGAACGCATTGCTTGACCACCTTGCGAACCAAATCCCTTGCGTTTACTATCCAAACCTTTTGTCTGAGGATGCCAGTGAGTGCTTTTGGCCCAGCATGCAGATGCTGGCGATGCAAAAACTCTATGTAAAGTTGAGTGAAACGATGCTGCTTGGGAAGCAAAGCGGGGAATTTTGCGTCAAAAGCGATGGGAGCTCGGAGGAGACGTCCGCCGACTCTCAAAACAGTATATGTGCGCTCATTTAATACAAGATTGTGTAAAAACGGCGTGAGATTTCGTAGCGCAGGAGAAATTTCCTTGTTGGCTGCTAACTTGACGATGTCTTCGCTGAAGCATTGATGCTGAACTGCAGAAACTATTTTCCAAAAACTTGAGTCCAGCTCCGACGATGATAGGCAAATTTCTGCTGGCTTGACCTGCTTAGCAGGCGGTGCTTTGTTGAAAACTCGCCAAACAAACGATAAAATGCGAACTATTTTCAGGTGCGATGAGTTGTTGTTGATAATGTTGTTAATGATGTTGTCTTCGCTGCCACTGCTACTGCATTTAAAGGTGACAGCTCTCCGACGCTCTGCGCTCACCAACTCGTCATCGATGATATTTGTTGTTGTTGAGTGTGGCCATGATGCTTTATCTAAATATAAAAAATTTGGTCCCGAAAACCACATAGTGCTTGGCAATTCAAGCGCGCTTGATCCGCGCGAAACAATATCCGCAGGATTTTGCTTTGATGGTACGTGCTTCCATGGAATGCCACTGGACTGCGTTTGAATCTCTGAGATACGATTAGCGACGAAACAATTCAGCGATGAAGAGTGCATTTGCAGCCAGTGCAAGACTATTTGCGAATCAGACCAAAAGACAATATCGCTTACGTATTTCTCTACCTTGTGTCGTATCTTATTCCACGTTGAGGAGAGTAGCAATGCGGCGCAAAGTTCCAAACGTGGAAGTGATTGTGCCTTCACAGGTGCGACCTTCGATTTGGCGATAAGCAGCGAAACCTTGATGTCATTGGCAACAATAGCTCGCACGTAAATGCAACATCCGTATGCTCTTTGCGATGCGTCTGCAAAGCCGTGTATTTCTACCATGCTATCGTTTGTGGTGAAAACGTATCTAGGAACTGCGATGTTGTTTATGTTGCATAAATCGTTGTAAACTTGAGACCAAACAGTGTGTAAATTGGGGGGCAAGGTGTCGTCCCACCCAACTTGGCTGATCCACATCTCTTGAAGTAAAATTTTAAGTCGTATGACGATTGGAGATAAAAGGCCAAGTACATCAAAAATTCTTGCCACAGCTGACAAGACAGAGCGCTTAGTTGGTGATTCGATTGGCATTTGCGAAAGCTTAAACTTGAATGAGTCGTCGAGTACATTCCAAATTGTACCAAGTGTCTTGGTGCAAGGCGATTGGTCTAAATTGAGTTGTAGTTGTTGATGATCATCAGCGCGAAATAAATGATAATTCGAATTCCATTTTGACAACGATAAGCCAAACGAATTTAAAGCATCGGTAATTTGAGTTTTCTTTGTATGTAGCTCTTCAAGCGTATCTGCCCCAGCGAGCATATCGTCGACGTAAAAGTCCTCCTTGAGCAATTGCGAAGCGACTGGAAATTTGTCCTTGCATAAGTCGGCGATATGAAAAAGGCACCTAACAGCTTGAAATGGTGCTGATGCAAGCCCATATGTTATGCTATTTAAACTGAATGTACGAAGCGGTTGTTGCGGCTCGTCACGCCATAAAATACGCTGGAATTTTCTGTCGCGCTCATCAACTAAAAATTGGCGAAACATTTTTGAGACGTCTGCTGTCAAAGCATATTTGTTTAAGCGAAAAGTAAGCAACGTTACGATGAGTTCTTGCTGGATAGTTGGACCGACGAGTAGTGTGTCATTTAACGAGAGTCCAGACGAAGACTTAGCCGACGCATCAAACACGACGCGCAATTTTGTGGTAGTGCTTTCTGGCCGCAGTACACAGTGGTGCGGAATGTAAAAATTGGGGAGTGTCTCGGGGGTGCATTGTAATTCGGACATGTGGCCGAGCGCCTCATATTCGTGTATAAAATCTTTGTACGATTGTTTAAGTGTGTGTTCACGTTGCAAGCGACGTTCGAGCGAAAGAAATCTTCGTCGAGCCATTTCAAATGACTGCCCTAGTGATTGCGGAGCAGTTTTAAACGGTAGCCGAACCATGAGTCTGCCATCTTCGCAAACCCTTGTGTTTTCTACGAAATGAGCCTCAGCGAGCTCATCATCTTTCGACTTGAGTGTCCTTTCAGAATTAAATTCTTCAAGTTGCCAGAATTTAGCAAGCATTGAATCAATGGCTGCGTCTCGCGACTTAATGGCAACATTACAAGTAACAGATTTTGATTTATTACCTTGTATAAAACTTCCGCCAGCTATCCATCCAAAGACCGAGTTGACAAGCGATGGTAGTCCACGGCCAAGTGATATGCGCCCAGCTGTCAGCAAGTCGAAAAAGATTTCAGTGCCAATTAATAGGTCAACATGTTGCGGTTTGAAAAAAGCTGGGTCGGCCAGATCGATGTCCCGAGGAATATTCCATTCGTGAATGTCCACAAGTTCACCAGGTTGCTTTGCGGAAATCGTAGATGTGATTGCAAATGATGATGTCCATTCGAAGTCGTTGATACGAGAGCGTATTGTTGTGCTAACGAAGCGCGAAATTGTTGTGCGAACCTCTGCAATGCCTGACACCTCCTGTACATCATATTGAAATTTGAGCTTAAGGCGTTTTGCAGCTTCTTCTGAAATGAAATTTAATTCAGAACAAGAATCGAGTAGCGTACGAATCGGGTGAAATATGCCGGCTTGATCACGAATCAGCACGACAGCAGTAGGAATAAATGCTCGCTTAGTGGTGCGAGTAACCAGCGCAATTGGAGTAGCGTGTGCGAGTGACGACGATGGTGTAGCAGATTCGGTGTCTTCTGAGCGATGCGAAGAATCGAAGTGAAGTGTTGTGTGATGTAGTGAGCGACACTTCCTACAGCGCGAATTGGAGGTGCATTTTGTAGCAAAATGACCAGGGCGCAAACAATTTATGCATAGGCTGCGTTGTTTGGCGGCTTCGAAGCGCTGAGTAGGAGCAAGTACTATAAAACTTGGACAACTACCAATATAGTGATCAGAGGAGTTGCAATATGCGCAAACCGAAGCGGTGTTCGTATTTACAAATGTAGATTTCTTCATATGATGAGATTTCGATTGATGTTGCACGATTTTTGGAGCATTTTCTGTTGTTTTGATTTTATTCTCCAAAAACTGGCAGCGGCGACTCAAAATAGAGTAACATTTTTCCCATTTAGGAATTTCCTTGAATTCTTGCGCTTCATTGTAGCGATTTCTTGAGTCGGCATCAAGCTTTGAAACTACTAAATGTATATACATCGCATCGAAAAGCTCTTCAAATGTGCCCAACGAGAGCAGAGAGCCCCGCAAGGCAGCGGCATTATCAAGATGCTTTCGCAGCAATGGCGCGTCGGGTTTTGAAAGCAAAGGCATATCACAAACTGAAGAAATGTGGTCTTTCAAAATAAGCACCTTGTTATCAAAACGCTCAGCAAGTCTTTCAAGAGCCTTTTTGTAGTTCTCCTCACAGACTTGAAATGCCTCGACTACAGCGAGTGCCTGGTCCGAAAGGCAGTTCAATAGGTAGTTAAATTTATCGATTGTTGGTATGGGCTCGTTGTGAACGAGGTTGTTGAATGTGGAAATAAAGCGTTTGTATTCGCTGTACTTACCATCGAACCTTGGTAATTTAAGGTTAGGCAAGCGATGGGACAGAGCTGGTTCAAATCGGCTTTGATTAAGCATAGTGGCATCTAGGCTGCTTTCGCGTTGTAGTCCCTTTAATTTCGTGACGATAAGCGATTTAGTTAAAACGTAGACTTCGTCGATGTCCATGCGTGTGTTGTCATTTTCAGCAACTCTCTCAATCTGCGTTTGTATGTGCGTAAGCTGTTTGAAGTAGGACTCCAAAATTTGTAACCTGCATTCAAGGATGGTACCGTCGATGCCTTCATCCCTCTCGATTTTGTTTTTCATTGCGGTCAGGCTGCGTCTCAAAGCAGTTCTGCTTTGCTTTAGCGCGTTTAAATTAACCTCAGCAGCTGACGCAGATTCTGCCGAAGCAGATGGAAAATCAACCTCAGGATCAGTCATTGCAGATTAATAATATTATTGTAAATTTATACAAATTGACACCTACCTTGCGTGATATATTTTAAGAAATATTATCTACAAACCAAGCGTAGAAAAATGCAGCTTATTATGCACAAAACAGCAACGAATGATTGTTGACGAAGCAGCGGTGCAGCCAAAATAGCGATAGGCAGCAGCAAATGACGAAAATCAGCGAAGAAGCAGTAAGCAGCGATGACGTGAAGCAGCAGAGCAGTAAAGTGCAGCAAGCAGCGAAGACGGAGCAGCCCAGCAAGAAGAGTAGACGAAACGCAGCAAGCAGTGGCAGCGCTGATGAAACTTTGTTGCGATGATATTCACAGACACCTTGTTGCGAACGATGACTGTTGTGGTTAATAAGCAGCTTTGTTGAGAGCGACAAATGTTGCTGATCCAAGCGAGCGATGTTTATAAACAACACAGAATGTCGTAATGGTGATGTTACGAAGAGCGCGAGAGAATGTGTGGTGTGTTGAGTTTCAAGCAGCAACGACGAAAAGAGCTGAGCTCTGCACCAGCAAGAGTTGATGATGAACGACGAGTTGCGTGGCAGATTAGCAAAGCGATGAATTCTCTCACGACGATGCAGCCGTCAGACCGTCAAAAAGTCAAATAGCTGTTATTTGCCGATGATGAAGAGATAACAAATTTATTGTGGTGTTTTATCGAATGTTTTTATTTACTAATTCGATATAGCAAAACGATTCCAATTTACGAAATATAACTGTCACACAGCAAGTTGCTTTCAAAACGCAAAATAAATTCTTGGACAGACAAAATATATGCTGTCCTGTCACGGTCGCCAAATTTATGTATATAAAGAAATGATTTGTGCGCAAAGAAGACAACGTCTTGCTGCGTGGTTATGCTGTTCAATACTAAAATGCTGGTTTTTATTAGCTATTGTTCATAGGTCGAGTTACAAAATAATGAGAGAAGTGAGAGTACTTAGAATAAAGAAAATGAATGTAAACAGAAATGCAAAACAATAAGTAGATGAAGTTTAAAGCAAATTATGAAGTATGTAATGAGATGAGCAAGATTTAAAGTGAATTGATTTTAAAGGCAAAAAATAGAACATAGCAACAAAAAATGAATTTTATAATAAAAATTATGCCATGATCCAAACACTATTGGAGGTCTCCTCCAACAACATATATATATATATATATATATATATATATATATATATATATATATATATATATATATATATATATATATATATATATATATATATATATATATATATATATATATATATATATATATATATATATATATATATATATATATATATATATATACTGTTTTGGAAAAATGTTTTTTTGGGTTCCTATGAACCATAGTGCTATTCAGATTCGGGGAAAAATATTGGTTGGAGAACCAATGTGTCTATTGTTAAAGAGAGCTACAAGGTTCAAAGGAAGGCCGTAGATTAGGAGCTTAAATTTAGACAAATCTTAAAAGACAATGCATATGTGACGCGCAAAATAGAAATTGACCAAAGGGTAAAAACTAGTTTTGTTCAGGAGAGCCATTTTAAAGATTTAAATACGTGTATCTTTGGTGTACCATGGTGTACCATTTATGTACTTTCATAAAACGCGCGTATCTCTGGGAGAGAACACTTTTGGGGTATGGGATCGGTCTCATTCGCTGCTCAGATGTTGTCCACATCAAAAAAAAGAAGTGAAAATTGATTTTGTTTTACCCTTTGGTCCCTTTCTCTATTCTCTGTCACATATTAAGATAAGTGATATAATTCCACTGTTTCTGTGTAACCATACGTCGATGTTCGAAATCACCTTATTTTCGCAAACATAGGGACTTTTTACCTATGTGCCAAGGCAATAAAGGATCGTCCAACCATAATGCACGATGTTAATTGTGAGTTACAATTTAACGCCAAGCTTTTTCCCAACTTTATATGATATTTCTTTGTTTCAGTGTTTGACAAATTAATCCATATGTGTCTATCATCGGGAGAATTGTGTGGATATTTCTGCAATCTGGGTCTGAAGGAATGTGAAAACACTTGGGCATGCTCGCCCAGTTTGTTCGCGATAGTGTGGCAGAAGAGCCATCAACCTCCACTCTTAAAGGTGTTGGCTACCGCGAAATTATAAGGGAATTCTTGTGGCCAGAAATTGAGGATATGGATCTGGGTGATATTTGGTTCCAACAGGATGGCGCCACTTGCCACAAAGCCAACAATGGACGTGTTATGTCACGTCGAGGCGATGTTAATTGGACGCCACGATCATGTGATTTGACACCGTTGGACTTCTTTCTTTTAAAGAATTTAAAAGAAAAATTGTACGTCAGTTAGCTAATAACAATTCAAAAGTTAAAGTATGAGATTGTTCGGCACATTAAGGACGTTGAACTTCTATTATGTCTGAGAGTCACAGTCATTATTGTCATAGATCCTTCTATCAAAATAAATAATATTGATATAATTCTCTGAAAACTTTTTATTAATAAACATCGTGCGTTTCAGTTGCATTACCCAACTTATTATTTTTACTGGTCGCTTGATTTGATCATAAGGATATTTCTTGTGTCCCTCTGGCCTATGCGTTTGAGTCCCTCTTCCGCTGCCAACTCTTAGAGAAAATTGCATCAAGTTAAGTGCCAATATTAACTGTTGGTCGCTTTATTTCGACCAAAAGAGCTTTTTTTTGGGCCAATAGTCTGTGCCTTGACATCGTCCGTAAAATAAATATTATTCGTAGCGTAATTTGCTTTAATTAGCAGGTTGTTTTTTAATAAGGACATTTTTTAGCCCCTTTGATCCATGGGCGCGATCCTACGCAGATTTTTATTAATACATCGATATGTATATCGAAATGTAAAGAAGTTTTTCCCTTTGAACATGCTCATGCAACATTAACTCGATTGACCTTTGACGTTCTGTCAACAGGCAAACGGACATAGGCTATGTCTATTCCACCAATTCTGTTTCGCAAAGACTGCTGAAAAAAACCTTGGCGGGCTTAGAAACTGATGTACAGTCTGCTCGGCAACCTAGTCAATACATTTTACCAATTTTTACGTTGATTCTAAAAAAGACACAACAAAGTTCTAGAACCAGAATAACAAATTGTCAAGTCATAATACTGATAAAATACCGAATTAATGTAAACAAAACAAAAAAAATAATTTTTATTTTTCTGTACACTCCTTTGTGGAGTGTTTACACAATTCGCAATTGCTGAATTTAACGACAATTTTATTGACGAATTATTTATTTGTTTTGTTTAAAATATAAAAACAAAAGTTATTAATGTTGAATATAGAGCCGCTTTAATTTTCAAGCTTGTACCGTAATGTTTTTATGAATATTCGGTCATGTGCGCAAATTAAATCTGTATAAGGCGCATAGCAATTGCTGCAGTGAAACCAGTCAAGTTATTTATAATTATTATTAGTGGTATTTTAAGTTAAGCTTCTATTAGTGAGAATAAAACGCAGTTAATCAGTAATTTGTTAATTTAATTAACCAATTTGTTTCATGTCCTCAAGAAAAGCACTGCTGTTGTCGACACCTTAAAACTAAACTTACAAAAGTAATTTATTGGTTGTGTTTTTGGTAAAGCCACGATAACTAAGACTAATACATGATTAAAATTGGCATTTTTTTATAAAATAACTTAACTCTTGCGGTTTCTGTTAATAAATGACTTGATTATTGTATGAGATCGGATAGTTGATGCTTCAACCATAGCGCCATTCAACATTTGCCCGCAACGCATCACATTGCAATGACGGGGATGGTAACGACATCACTTTCATTTATATACAGGGATGTAAACCGAACCCGAACCGGTTTTGAACCAAACCATACCACTTATTTTGTCAGTGAACCGAACCGTAAACCGAACCACTATTGAAAACAAAACTTCGAACTGAACCAAAAACCCTAGAATATTAAAAAAAAACGTAGTTCGATTCACAACAAAGAAATCGATACATCAAACCCTTTTTTTACTTGAATACGTATCTATGTGTGTGCTTATATGAAATTTCAGTAACCATGTGTCCATACTTACTATTGATTACTGATTGCAACAATTCAGGCCGTTTTTTGGGATTCAGCAGTCCACCCGTTCGGGCCTAAATTCTACACAGATTTAAAAAATACTCGCATATATCGAATTGAAATAATGTATGATGTTTATGTATGTATGTTTATATGTATGATTCCAAATAGCCACCAATCTTTTTCGGATTCCAGCTCATTTCGTTTGATCGGTATCGTATCTATAATTTATATATGGTATCCGACTAATATTTCTAGGTGTTGCTAACGATAGGACATATTAAGAATACAAAAACTATAAGGACATACACAATGTCATCTAAATATGATAAAAGCTGTGGTTTTGGCGAGCATTATACATTTGTTAACACCTGCGGTTGCAAACAACGGAGCCTTGCTACACGCAGAGAAACATATGGTTAATATATGGTCGCGGCAACAATAGTATGTTCTCTGCAGTAAAAGTATGGTCGTCGCAACCATAGTATTGTTTTTTGAATTTCATTTTGACAATAGTATAATTGCGGCAGTATTAATATTGTTGAAATGTAACAAATGTATTGTTGCCAAATTTAAAAATAAAAATATGGTTGTAGCAACAATATAAATATGGTAGGTGGGACAAAAGTATTGTTTTCATGGGTTTTATGTTAACAATAACATAATTACGGCAATCATACCGGCAAAACCATATTTTTTTAATTTGACAATGTTATTTTTACGATTCTTACGCAATAATACTCGTAGTAATAAAAATTATATTTTTTAAAAAAAAAAAAAACTACGGATTTGTATAACTAAAATATTTTTAATAAATGATTTTTTTACTGTTAAATATCACACCTATTGTTACATAACTTACTTAATAAAATTCTTTATTGTTGAATAACAACGTATTCCAGTCTACAAACAATTTTGTCGACCATAGTATGGTTGTGCGTAAGTCCTACTATGGTTGTGAGGATCATACTATGGTTGTACGTTAAACAAACTATGGTTCTGAGGATCATAATATGGTTGTGGGGATCATAGTATGGTTGAGTGTGAATAATAATATGGTTGTGGGGATCATAGTATGGTTGTGTGTGAATGATTCTATTGTTGTGAGGACCATAATATTGTTATGAGGATCATAGTATGGTTGTGTTTGAACCATACTATTGTTGTGATGATCATAATATTGTTGTGCCACAACCATATAACCAACAATAGTATGGTGCTCTTCGAATATTGTTACCCCAACCATACTTTTTTTCTGCGTGTACACGATCTATTTTCTGACTTTTACAGAACGTGGGAGTCTGTTTCAATTGTGTTGTTTTGCTAGTCTATGTTATCAAGGCTTAAGAAGCCTTAATATTTAAAGAGATCAGAAGCAGATGGCAATAACGCACAGTGGTTGGAAAATATAATATTTTATAAATAAATCTCTTATTTCTATTGTGTTTTCGTAGATTCAAGAAATTTACCCAGCTTTTAGTAAAATAAATGAGAGTTTACTGGAACATTTCCTGACCTCAATCAGAAAAGAGGTCGTGTAGCAAGACTCCGTAGTTTGCAACCGCAGGTGTAAACAAATGTATAATGCTCGCCAAAACCACAGCTTTTATCCGATTTAGATGATATCTGTGTATGTCCTTATAGTTTTTGTATACTTAATATGCCTTTTCGTTAGCAACACCTAGAAATATTAGTCGGAGACCCTATATATATTATTGATATTATAGCGATCAAACGAAATGAGCTGGAATCCGAAAACGATGGTGGCTATTTGGGATCATACATATAAACATACATAGATCATACATTACTTAGTATGGACATAAATACTGTTACAACATTGAACACACCCATTAAAATAGTAGAACTGAACATACCCCGTTATTGCCATATAGGTTTTGAAAGCTAACCTCAATAGCGTTAGTCTGTAACGGGATTTTAAAATTGTTGCAACTTTCATCATGGAGTGGTCAGATAATGAGAACCGTATCGCTTTAATAGCGGCTTTCAGATGTGAAATGAAAAAAAGAGATATTTTCAAAACGCTCCGGGCACTAGGGATAAGCAGCATGTTCGTCTACAGATGCATAAAACTGTTTGAGGAGACTGGAGATGTGAAAAACCGCCACCGGTCGGGCCGCCCACGCTCTGTTCGAACACTGCATGTCACCAAAGCCGTTAAATCAAGAATTCACAGAAATCCGCTTCGAAAACAGAAAATCATGGCCCGTGAGATGAATATCACGCAAAAGTCCATAATTCGAATCATTAAAAAAGACTTGGGGCTTTCAAAAAACGTTCCGGACATTTATTGACTGCAGCTTTAAAAAAAATAGGTTTAAAAAATGCAAACGTCTTTTGTTGAAGCACGCTGACAACTTGCACAGAAAAAATTTGTTCACTGATGAAAAAATGTTTACCCTTCAGCAAAAATTTAACAAGAAAATTGATAGAGTGTATGCGCGGTCATCTAAGGAAGCATCTGAACTGATCCCAAGGTTGGAAAAAGGGTCATCACCCAGCTTCAGTCATGGTTTGGTGGGGTGTCTCTTACGATGGGGTCACTGACCTGCATTTCTGCGAACAAGGAGTCAAAACATCGGCCAGAGTTTACCACGAAACCGTTTTGGAGGCTGTTGTGAAGCCTCTTTACAATTCCCTGTTCCAAAACTAGCCATGGACTTTCCAGCAGGATTCTGCGCCGGCCCATAGGGCTTAAGCGTTCCAGGTCTGGCTTCGAAAGAATTTGCCAGCGTTCATTTCCTCTGATGAATGGCCCTCAGGCAGTCCAGATTTGAACCCATTGGATTACAAATTGTGGACAGTTTTATAGGACAAGGCTTGTCACAAAAGATACCCTAACATTGGATCTCTTAAGACAGCTTTAGTTCGAGCTGTGCAATGGCCGAGGTTCGTGCAGCTATTGACGATTGGCCAGTGCGATTTAAGGCGTGTGTTAAGGCAAAAGGCGGACATTTCAAATAAGTAGATTCTTTTTTGATAAAATATACATCAATAAATATATTAAAAAATATTTGGTCAAAAACATTCAGTATTTTTTATTTTACAGCATAAAACGCGTGTAACAGCATTTATGTCCATGCTAAGTATTTCAATTCGTAATATGCGAGTATTTTTAAAATCTGCGTAGAATTAAGGCTCGAACTGCTGAATCCAAAAAAAACGGCCTAAATTGTTGCAATAACCAATCAATAATAGTAAGTATGGACACATGGTTACTGAAATTTCATATAAGCACACACAAAGGAAAAGTCGGTTTGTAAGCAGTTTAGACCACAAAAATTCCGTTGGACAAGAAGACTTTCTGTTGCAATCAGCAAATGTTGTTAATCTGATGGAATATCGTATCGAAAAACCATACTATAGTACGTAGCTTCGGTAATAGTGCGGCAGAGATAACCATCTACTTGGTTGTCCTATTAAAATTGAATTGAAAATAATTGGTTGTCAGAACCGCCAGTTATAGCGACATATAGTTTTGCTTATATTTGGTCGTTGATACTAACAGTTAGTGATTGCAACAAATAATTTCGTTATACTTACTATCATCGTACTGCCTACTCCAAGTAGAAAAAATAATAAAAAAAATTTAAATCCTTTTAATTAGTTTAAGGTTCTCCATTCTTAGTTTTTAGTCCTCAAACAATTGAAATCTTTTTTTCTAAATGCCAGGTGAACCTTTCAAAGTATTACATGCTGACATTGGACAGGTTCGTTTTTATCTGGATTTGACTTCAACAATATTTGATTCCAAAAAAAATTGCTAAATTGATCTTGAGGTCAATGAATCTTGAGGTCAAACTAGAATTTGTTTATATCTGAAGTTCCATGTACTGAAAATTCCATTGCTTGATCCTACATTCGGTTATACTGATGGTTTAATATGTAGTACAACGAAACCACAACCATTCGGTTGGCAAAGAAATTCGTTCCGAAAACTTCTCTTATCAAAAGAGGCGACCAGTAGAAAAACCGAACATATAAAGAATGTTTTTTAGAGGTGTGGTTTTTAATCTGGCCACACTTTTTCGGAGTTGGTCTTTTTAACAGCTGTAACTTGATTCACGCTCAGTTTGGTTTGCCATTTTATAATGAATAGACTTACTACGGAAAAACGTTTGCAATTAATAGTGAATGGGTGCAAAACGATATGGCCACCTATACTGATTTTTGCAGAAAATGTTATTCAGCGATGAAGCTTACTTTTGGTTCAATGGGTACGTTAATTGGAAGATGTTGTTGTCGGCGACCTTTGGTTCCAACAAGACGGCGTTATATGCCATATGCCAACAATACAATCAATTTATTGAAGGAAACTTTTAGTGAGCGCATTATCTCGCGTCGTGGTCCTGTGGCGTGGCCTCGAAGATGGTGCGATTTAACTCGGCTGGACTATTTTGTGTGGGGTTATGTGAAGTCGCTTATCTACGCAGATAAGCTCGACACAATTGACGACTTGGAATAAAATATTCGGCTCGTTACTGCTGAGATACGATCCCAAATTTTGCACAAATTGGACCTCTCGGCGACCACTTGCCCGAAATCATTTTTAAAACGTAATGCCAAACCCTGGTCTTTTTAATAAATCTTAAATTCTTGGCCACAACATTAAAATATATGTGTTTTATTTCTTCTTGAAAACCACACGACTGAAAATAACACCCTTTAGTTATTTAAATCAAAGAAACATTGAAGTGAAATTTAAATACCCAAAATATGGAGTTACCCTTAAGATTTGTCAGAAAGTGTGGCAACGAACCACAAAGTTGATCGTCAAGATCAAAACAGGCAACTATAAATATTGACTGCATGCCAACCTTGCTGATCATGCCCAAAATTCTTGGTGTCACCTTCGACAGTCTTTTTTAGTCATCGGGACATGTCTCTGCACTGACACAGAAAACTTGTTGATCTGAACTTGAGTCTGAAAAGAACACCCTTTAGTTATTTAAATCAAAGGAGCGCCATTGCGGACTACAAATGGAAGAGGGACAAAGTGCAGAAATATCCAAACCTAACGCAGCCCTGTGAACTGTGTCAGGGTGAATCCTTATGTTCACTGAGCACCACATACATGAGCAGACAAAGATCTTGCCAGTGGACCTATGCAGAAGGGATCACCTGAATTCCAACCTTACGAATAGGCTTCGCACACCTGGGCAGATAATCTTCATGATCTATTAAAAGAGAGTCAACGGGCACCTCTCGATAAAGGGTCTTTTAGGCAGTTGTTACTTGAATTCTATCTTTAGCATAGCCGGAACTTCATTGTGAATGCCGTGTTTGGAGACCATCCTTCAGTCAAACCAAAGTGGTGTTGGTTCGGATGAGTGTCTCAATTTGTACTGAGCCCGAATTAACGGCAATGTATGAAACACATGTCCCGTATGCCTGCGGGGGACTACACGCCTGCGGGGGACTACACGTACACATCGTCAGATACCCAGCCAAACGCACTCAGCTGGGCTTCCTTAACCTATAAACCAGACCTGCTGACCCAGCAGCACAAGACTCACCGGACTGCCTAAATGTATAGGCATGACCGCATAACAGTCACTAAAAAATCAAAAACCGAGTCATCGAAAATGTGAGGCATTTTAAGCGAATTCGTGGCGCCCATATGGCATGGCATAATAAAAAAATAATATAGTAAAATGTTGCTATTAAATCTAATTTCGTTCACTATCGGGTTTACCTGGTCACCTTGTACTAAAAAATTCCCAAGATTTTAAGATTATCTTTTAAGCAAATGCACTATCACAGTGGTGAAACAAAAATACGGCATGGTTCTCGTTGCAAATTTATTGAAAGTAATACTCTCCCACTCTCTCTCGGCTCATTTATTGTTGTTCAACTGTTGGGTGATAACCGTGATCGTCGGCTGTATAAGAAACCTTGATGGTCTTGCCCTCCTTGGATACATATTCGTATTCACCCTTGACCAACCAGTTGTCCTTGTCTTGCAAATGACCCTCTTGTTCAGCGCGGATGTGGTTGGTCAACTCGAGGCCATATTTAAAATCTTCTGGGTTGACTTCGGAGTATTCCTTGATAACTTCAACATCATCGGCATAAGCGACGGCCAAAAGGCAGGCAAGAAGTACGAGCTGTAAATATTTTTGTGGGATTTTGATTAAGAAGCTTTGGCGCAGAGTTTGCGTCTTTCGACTACTCACAGCGAATTTCATGTTGTTGCTTTTACACGTTTCTTTTCGTTTCCAAAAATGAACTGATGAAATTTCTTTTTTGCCGTTCCCATTTATGCATTAATTCCAGCTTAGAACGACATCTGTAGATGCCGGTTTTGGACTAGGTCTGTATTACATATTATATTTTTCTGGATTTCTGTTGTGAATGCGGTCAAACTAGAAAAAGTGGCCTGCTTTAACAAAGTCTTTGTTAACGCAAATTAATGGGCGAATCCCCAAAAACATCTCATCGTATTTTGCAATTAATTCTAATTATCGCGTAATCATTCGATATGTTTAAATTGCTATTAGCACTAATTGGTCGGCCAGACAAGGTATTAATCCAATTTGTTGCAAAATAAAGCAAACAAAATAAAGATCTTGAGCTAAAGGGATTAATTTGATTAAGCTTAATTTTTATTTATTTTTTTGTTATCAATTATTTAACTACGAGTATACAAGTATGAATATGTTACCCTCTTTAGTTATCTCTGTTATCTGTTAGGGGGAAAGACATTTTGTAAAGGTGTGATGCCTTAATCATATGTGACAGCGCATAGAGAAAGGGACCTAAGGGTAAAGAAAATAAATTTTCACTTTTTTTTTGATGTGGACAACATCTGAGCATCGAATGAGACCGATCCCATGCCCCAAAAGTGTTCCCTCCCAGAGATATGCGCGTTTTATGAAAGTGATGGTACACCAAAGATACACGTATTTAAATCATTAAAATGGCTCTCTTGAACAAAACTGGTTTTTACCCTTAGGTCCCTTTCTATTTTGCGCGTCACATATAGTATGGTGACAAATGTGAAACAGCTGAGAATTGCTGCCCGTAATGCAGCGATGCCGGGCGCTCCAACAAGAGCAGCATGTGGGTGATAAGGGAAGCTAAGAAAAAATAAGTTGTTTATTCGTAAGTTCGGCCTGGCCGAAGCATTTATGCTCACCACCATGAGCTGCGTTGTAGTATGTCATTGTCAGTATTGACAGAACTAACTTTTTTGTGCCCTATGAACCGTTATTCTATTCAGATAGGCAAATTAAATTGCCTTGGAAAACCCAAATGTCCACTGTTGAAGGGGGCTTAAGGGTGCTTAGCTGTGAGTGACCAGTTATAGGTGTGAGTGACCAGCTATAGAGTGAGTGTAGTGTTGGAAAACATCGCCCGGATATTTCACCAAAATACAGGGTGGCCCAAATAAGACCAGCTGATGTAAAACACAAATAAATTTTTTATTTTTTAACATAATTTATTTTTTCTTTTTGCAGATTATAACTGAAGTCTTGGAAATTTAAAATGAATACGTACAGTCCACAACAAGGCATTAAAATTATCGATTTTTTTTTATTCTTCTCAACGATCAATTGTTCTGACGCAGCGAGATTATCGCCGTTTTTTTAAAAGTAAGATCAGCGCCCACATCTTCCATGATTACAAGTTTAGTTCACCGTTTTAAGGAACTATGTTCAATTGCCGACCATCCAGGAAAAGGTGCTCATTGAAATATTCGTACCGAAGAGAACGTGGAAGCTGTGCAGCAGAGTGTTGCAAATGATCCATCTGTCTCAACTCGTCGCTGTTCCGCCCAATTGGGTATACCCAGAACAACATTACTGAGAATCTTAAAGTTGGATCTTAAGATGTATCCATACAAAGTTCAAATTGTGCAACAAGATGGAACCTCTGCGCATACCGCTAGGCAAACTCTGCTCACGCTGCGTGGAATTTTTGGCGAACGCATAATTTCAAAAAATCAGATTTCCCTTGGCCTCCTTGTTCACCAGATTTAACAGCGCCCGATTTTTTTTGTATGGGGATATTTTAAAGACAAAGTGTATGTTAACAAACCACAGGCACTTGGACAGCTCAAGCAGAATATTCGAGACGAAATACGGCACCTGCAACCAGAAGCATTACGCCGTGTAATGCAAAATGCGCTAATAAGAGCCAATGTCTGTATCGAGCAAAATGGTGGTCATTTGTCTGATATCATATTTCACATATAGTCACGTTAAATTTCCATAAAATGTATTTAACATATAAAAATAAATCATTTAAAGAATGATGGATGCATTCGGTGTAGCGCCCACTTTTAAATCCTTTAAATCGCATTTTTAACTAAATTAATGGACCAATCGTTGTAAAATTGTATGTGAAGAAATCAATGGCAATCAAATTATTGTAGACTTTGTTATGTTAAAATTGGACAACTTTGAACTTTAAAAAGCCATATCTCCTGAACTAATAGCGGTTTATATGATCTTGGCATGGAAAAAAGCACATACGCATGAAAAGGTGATTGAAAGCCACGATATTTAAGAGTCGGACCAGCCGATCTTTATATATCCACAGTGTTTGGTTGGAATACGCCTTGTCGAGCCAATCAATCATTCTGCTCAATGATTGCTTTACATTTTTAGAGTTAAGTGTTCGGACACTCCGGTTTCTTGAATCGTTTGTAGTGATTTGATTGTCTGTACTTTTGCTGATAATGGCTTTAAACACCAGTCATTCTTGAACGCTCCAAACCTTTTCATCAAACTTGGGAAATTTCTCTTTACAACATTTCATATTGGTTTTAAAGTTGGGCGCTCAAGAAAAATTCGGGCCACTGTGGTGTGAAGGTTAGTATTCATGAATATCACACAAGTGTTCTAAGTTGTGTAAAAGAAAATCCAACAAGTTTTTCATCCTTGTCTATTTTGCGAGTAAGCGATATATTTCGAAATAAAATCTGCTTTTTGTAGAATGCATTATCTGTGCGAAGTCCACTTTAAACAGAAGGTTTCTAGTCACTGTTTTAAGATATGTTCCCGGTTTCATACTTAATAGGATGTTGAGGGAAGTTATTAATGGAAGAAATAATTTGCATTCATACATACCAGTAGCCATACGCAAATGCATTCAAAGTTTTCTACAAAACATCAATGAATATTTATGGAATTCATTTGAATGAAACCATTTTACTAGATGCCTTTTGATCCAAATCTCATATGGCAAATATCTGGCAGTAGCCAGTTTTTTTTATGAGACAGAGTGCGGAGTCATATGCAAATCGTCTGTTATATATTTTATTGACTCTTGTCGAGCTTTACGGTTATCGATATGTTCGTGCTTATGTTAAACATTCGATTTTATTTTCTCATTGAAAACATCGCTAAACTAATTTATGCTGATCGCTACACATGGAGGCAAATATTTGCCGAATTATACAAGAAATTTGCATTCTTTAGCCAGACTAATACTTCTAGCACTTAAATGTCAATCTTGTTTGTGGACGTTTAACAATTCATATGAACTTCAAATCGGTTAATATTTGTTCATAACCCTTCGGATATGTCTACTTATATCAATTGTATAAGTATATTATCGGCAAATTATATTGACGATTTACTACAGTATGAGGTCAGGCGGTTTTAATTATTTTAATCTTCTTTGTAAGCCGGTTATATTATTTAGGTTGACTGATTCCGGATTGACGTGGACCCTTAGCCTATCATCATGTTTTATGGCAACGGTTTTTATTTTCTCTTCGTCCGTTTTTATACCTAGATCTCCATGAATGTCTTTGATTCTGACATACCAAGGACTTTACATTTAAGGACTTTGTTCTGAAAAGTTTGGATAGGTTTTATGTTTTTCTAGCAGGTACATCCCCATAACTGTATTCCATATAACCAGATCGGCTTTAGCTGTTGGTTGTATATGAGAATTTTTTTGTCGATTGATAGAACAGGTTTTCTACCAATAAGCCATTTTAGTTTAGCCCACTTAAAGTTGAGTTCTTCGCATTTTTTCTTTACATCCTCGTTCCATCGCAATTTTGCATCCAAGTTCATTCCAAGGTACTTCGCATTGTTTGAAAAAGGGTATTTGAACTTCATCTACGTATATTGGAGTATTTTCTAAACATTTATTTGTAAAGGTGATATGGACGGATTTTGTGTTTAATTCGCCAATCTTTAGTCCATCGAGAAATAAGGTTGACCGCGTATTGAAGATGGTTGTAAGCTTGTTTCTTTGTATTTGCAACTGTAAGAATTGCTGTATCATTCGCAAAGGTTGCTATGGCTGAATTTGTGGTTTGAGTTAAATTATGTGTATTGGACCCAGAATACTTCCTTGTGGAACTGCAGATTTTATTTCTAACAAGTTCGAAGAAGCGTCTACATTTACTCTAAAGAATCGGCCCTTTAAGTACGATCTTATTACGTCTACATAAACTATAGGTAATATAGCGGAAATTTTTCTTATTAGGTCCACATGACATACTTTATCAAAAGCCTGTAATACATCCAGAAAACTGTGGAACATATTTTTTTTTCTTCAAGAGACTGTTCGATTATAGTAGTTATTCTATGAACCTGGTCAATAGTGGAATGGTTGTTTCTAAATCCTAACTGATGCGTTGGGATAAGATTGTTTCACTCTATTATAGGTTTAATTCTTCTCGAACAATTTCGACATAATGTGTAAAAGAGAAATTGGCCTGCAAGATGTCACTTCTGGTGCTGGTTTCCCTGGCCTTTGAATCATCAAAACTTCAGCTGTTTTCCAAAGATAAGGTACATATTTCATCTTAAAGCAGCATTAAATAACTGCATAATTCTATCCGTGCAATTTGGAGTTAACTGTTTAAGTACTTCTGTCTTTATGAGATCAAAACCGGGGCACTTTTTTAACTTCATGTTCGTATTAATTTCATTCTGAACTTCATTTGTAATATCCTGCTGTATACTTTCTTCTTTATCAATAATTGTGACATCGATATCCGTATTTATTGTATATTCATCTTGACAGAAAACATTTTGAACATGATTCGAGAATAGTTCTACCTTTTGTTCGTTGGTTTCGGCCCAAGTTGAATCATTCTTTAGTGTACTCGGGCGTTTTATATTTTTTGTTATTTTCCACAAAGAGTAATCGGTTGCTTTATCATCGGACAGTTTCCTTATTTTTTATTGAGAACAGAATTCTAGTATTGCTTAATTTGTGTGCTGAGTTCGTTATTTATATTACACGCAGAGAAAATAAATGGTTACTACATGGTCACGGCAACAATAGTATGTTATCTGCAATAAAAGTATGGTCGTCGCAACTATAGTATTGTATTTTGAGTTTCATTTTGACAATAGTATGATTGCGGCAATATTAATATTGTTGAAATGTAACAATAGTTTTATTGCCAAATTAAGAAATGAAAACTTGGTTGTAGCAGCAAATAAAAATATGGTTGGTGGGACAAAAGTATTGTTTTCATGGGTTTTATGTTAACAATAATATAATTACGGCAATCATACCGGCAAAATGGTATTTATTTTTTTTAGTTTGACAATATTATTTTTACGAATATTACGCAATATTAGTACTTTTTATATGTAAATTAATATTGTTAAATAAATCACTCCTATTATTAAGAGTTTAATGTATTTTTACAAAACTTAATAAAAATCTCTATTGTTGAATAACAACTTTACAAAAAATTTTGGGGATTATAGTATGGTTGTGTGTAAGTCATACTATGGTTGTAAGGATCATACGATGGCTGAGTGTGAATAATAATATGGTTGTGGGGATCATAATATGGTTGAGTGTGAATAATAATATGGTTGTGGGGACCCTAGTATGCACGCAGAAAAAAAGTATGGTTGGGATAACAATATTCGAAGAGCATCATACTATTGTTGGTTATATGGTTGTGGCACAACAATATTATGATCATCACAACAATAGTATGGTTCACACACAACCATACTATGATTCCCATAACAATATTATGGTCCTCACAATAGAATTATTCACACACAACCATACTATGATCCCCACAACCATATTTTTATTCACATTCAACCATACTATGATCCCCACAACCATAATATGATCCTCATAACAATAGTATGTTTAACGTACAACCATAGTATGATCCTCACAACCATTGTATGACTTACACACAATCATACTATGGTCCCCAACATTTTTTGTAAAGATTGTGTTAAGTTGTTATTTAAGAGAATTTTATTAAGTAAGTTATGTGATAATAGGAGTGATTTATTAAACAGTAAAAAAAAATATTTATTTAAAATATTTCAGTTATACTAATTCGTAGTTTGTTTCCAAAAAATTAAATTATTTTTACTATTACTGCGTAAGATTTGTAAAAATAACATTGTCAAATTAAAAAAATACAATTTTGCCGGTATGCTCGCCGTAATCATGTTATTGTTAACATAAAACCCATGAAAACAATACTTTTGTTCCACCAACCATATTTATATTGTTGCTACAACCATATTTTCCTTTTTTTAATTTTGCAACAATACTATTGTTACATTTCAACAATATTAATATTGCCGCAATCATACTATTGTCAAAATGAAATTCAAAAAACAATACTATCGTTGCGACGACCATAATTTTATTGCAGAGAACATACTATTGTTGCCGTGACCATATAGTAACCATATATTTTCTCTGCGTGTGGTTGGTTGTAAATAATTCTATTGGTGCGAGAACCATAATAATGTTGTGTGGATCATAGTATGGTTATGTGTGAACCATACTATGGTTGTGATGATCATAATATTGTTGTGCCACAACCATATAACCAACAATAGTATGATGCTCTTCGAATATTGTTACCACAACCATACTTTTTTTCTGCGTGTATTAAGACGAGTTTTGTCTGCTGGTTGCCATATCTTGCCAAGTCTACGTTTTAATAACATTTTGTTTCGGATATCAGAAGAATATATGTTGACCTCAGTAAATGATGGAGGATTGGGAGTACTTTGGCAGGCTGCGGATTGGATCAGCTGTGAGTATGACGCAGTGAAAGAAAAGTCAGACCTGCTATTTTGCCGTCCTGAGAACATCAACAGAATGTCTCCTTATGTCTTCTAAAACCATCTACATGAGAAGACAAAGGCTCTTACCGCGAGCAGTATTTCCATAGGTGTCTTCGCAGTACCACCATCCAACCACCACCTTATGTTAAAGTAGCCTCTGCCCAGGCAGATTAGGTTTGTCCTTTGTGATCTAAAGAAAGAGGTCCAGCGTTTCAAGAGAAAACCTTTAGATAATCAAAACTACCAGGCAGATCTGACGAAGTCGCAGAGGCAGTTTCCAGCTATAGCGTAAATGTAGTGTTGTGGAACATTGTCCAGATATTTCACCACAGGATAAGACGCTACCACGGCAGGCACGAGTGGCTGCGGCACAACTGAGTTTTTCATGGTGCAGCCGCCCCAATTCGTATTAAGCGCGAATTGATGGCAACGTCCTGAACGTCTGTCCCGCTTGCCATCAGTGACCAAATGACGTGCTGCACCTCTTCAATTGTCCGACCAAGCTCACTAAGCTGACCGCCAGGTCTCTTTGGATGCATCCAGTTCAAATGAAGAATTTCCTTAACCTGGATGTTGAAGCAGATCCCGTGACGAAGGGGATTTACAATACTAATAATAAAGTTGTTACAACAGCATCAATAACAACGACGCCACAAATTAAATGTACGATTTCATCACTAAAAGAAGGAAGGGTCGTATTGGCAAATAGGTGTTAATGTGGAACCGGTAAACATCTTAAGAACAGTAGCCCATGTCGAAAGACGAAGACTACACTTTACAATAATGTGATGCTTCCCTTGATTTTATATGGAGCCAAAGCATCGGTGCTTATCAAATCAGGTGTATTCTCAACTTTCTGCAGAAAAATCCATAGTAAAGTTTACGGCCCTTGTTGCGTACAAGCTTGGAAAGAACAATGAGCTGTATGTGCATTATTCCGACGTGAATGCTGTTAACTGCATTAAAAATCAGCTATTGAACTGACTGGAACATGTCGATCAAATGGAAAGAAATGGCCAGACGAAACAGCCAAAAGACATTAGACCATAAATACCCCGGAATGTGCAGACAGGGAAAAACGTAAACCCTTGGTATAGGAAACTGGAGGAAGCACGCCAAAGGCCAAATCAATTTATTTAGCAGTCCAAGACCAACAATAGGTTGTGGAACCAACCTAAGCAAGTAAGTAAGAGCCTTCCTGAAAACCTAGGTCAGGTGTGCTACAGAAGAGTTTTTACGCCCAAAACTAACATACACATGGCCAAGCGACTGCCGAAGAGACCAACAAGCTATTTCTATAAGGTAGTATATGCCATTTAGTTTATTAATTTACATATTTATAGAATATGGCCAGAACTTATTGTTCTACTTTGGGATGGTAACCATGATCATCGGCAGTGTAGGTAACCTTAATGTGTTTGCCTTCCTTGGAAACGTACTCGTATTCACCCTTGACCAGCCAGTTGTCCTTATCCTGCAAATGACCCTCTTGGACAGCACGGATTGTGTTGGTCAATTCAATGGCATATTTGAAATCTTCAGGGTTGACTTCTGAGTATTCTTTAATGACTTGAGTATCGTCGGCATAAGCGACAGCCAAAAGGCAGGCGAGAAGAACAATCTATAAGAAAGGATTCAAAATAAGTACAGCCTTAAAAGTGAATTCCAATTGCACTCCAAATACTCACAGCGAATTTCATGTTGTATCGTTTCCTAAAACTGAACTGATATCTTTCGCTTTCCGAATGGCCTTTATATTTGTAGTTGCAAAACGCTTGATTTGCCAATATTTATGATTCTTTTAGCTGTCGAACAACAACATATATTTCAATTGCAGAACAATATATATTTAAAACAGAAGTGCTAATTAAATAATGTTTCAGGTTTTTTTGTTGTTGAGAAAATATTTGTTTTTGGTTGTGATTTAGCCACAAATAATGAAATGCACACTTATCATGTATTTGGCAAGAACGAAAAGTATGGAATATGTCGTATATCATCGGAGAGAGTAATGCAAGAAGTTGGTTATCCCATATTTAAACTGGGTTTACTTGCTGTGAATAACATTGATGTGGTTAAACTTATGTGTGCATAAATTAGAAAAAATACTCTAAATACTCCTAGTATATAGAATATTTATCAGTGGTCAAAATAAAAATATACCGCCAAGAAAAATTGCAATACTTTGTGCTACCTAACAACTAAGAATTCCTGTTTCAAAATATTCCCATTTCCATAATTTACCCCTAGCTTCGTTCTTATATCGTATCGGGCCGACTATACTTATACATTACTCTGATTGTGAGCAAAATCCAACTTAACCCTTCTGCTGTCTTTAGGTCAAATTGACCCAAAACAAACTTTTTAAGACAAATTTCACCAAGTTAATATATATACGAGTACTTATACATCGTAACAATTTTTTTTTATATTGTAGGTAGGAATATAAACTCCAAATTCGCTTAGAAAATCAATATTTTTTCTAGATTTAACGGTAACTGATTACATTTTTTGGACACATAACACCTTTTGGTTAAAATTGACCCAATACTAATAAATAACGAATTTTTCAAAAAAAGAGTGCTTTTTTACAGTTTAAAATGTTTAAATGATGTAGTCTGCCATGCCTTTTTAATCAGTGGGTTTTTCTTGAATATTCTTCTGTGTATATTTAGTTGCATTTGTAATTTTTTGCGAATAGTGTGAATTCGGTATACGAGTATTATATAGAAATGGCCCAAAGAAAAAAGGTAGGGCTTATAATTTTGAAAGAAACTCCCAGTTTTTATAAATGTTTGTGTAGTTTCTACGTAATAAACAGATGGAACAGCTTCTAAATGATGACGAGGATATTTTTGGTGAAAGTGATTAAGATTTGGCAACAGATATATGGAAAAAGTCTTCCCAGATATATGGAAAAAGTCGTATTTGACACCACTCCATAAGTCAGGAAGTCTGTTAAATGTTTCGAACTATAGAGGCATTGCTAAATTGAGTGCAATTCCTAAACTTTTTGAGAAAATTGTTACCAATTTCATTGTACATGGCGTGACCCCTATTTTACATCCATGTCAACATGGATTTCGTAGAGGCCATTCCACTATAACTAATCTGCTACAGTTTTCATCTGAAGTTATAAATGGGTTTGTTTCTCGTAAACAAACTGACGTTATCTACACTGAGTTTAGTAAGGCATTTGATAAAGTAAATCATAGGCTCTTACTTTACAAGTTAAATAGAATTGGATTCAATTATAATTTTTTAAATTGGCTTTCTTCCTATCTAGTTGGTAGGGAGCAAGTGGTTTCATTTGAAAATTGTATTTCTGGAACAATTCATATTTCCTCTGGTGTCCCACAAGGTAGCCACCTTGGCCCGGTGCTATTTTTATTATTCATAAATGACTTACCGGAATCTATTACCAAATCCAGCATTCTTATGTTTGCTGATGATGTAAAAATCTATTCATCTTATTCAAATAATGCTGACTCTACCAAATTGCAAGATGACTTGGACAGATTCAGTAGATGGTGTGATATGAATTGCATGGAACTCAACTTAAAGAAATGCAAACACATGAGTTTCTTCAGATCTAAAATGTTGCCCTCAAAATATAACTTATGTGGCATTGAATTGGCATCTGTCGATTCATTTATTGATCTTGGTTTTATGATGGACAGAAAGTTAAATTTCAATAATCATATTATTACAATGGTAAATAAAGCATATGGCGTTCTTTTCTTTATGAAACGTTGGGCAAAAGAGTTTACTGACCCGTATACTACGAAACAGCTGTTTACCTCACTTGTGAGACCAATTTTGGAATACGGCTCGGTGGTATGGGATCCCCAATATGATTCTTACGTAAACAAGATTGAATCTGTGCAAAAGCAATTTCTACTTTTCTGCTTAAGGAATCTTAACTGGTCTTCTGGTTATGAACTACCATCCTATACCAGTAGGTTAAATCTCATTAAATTGCCCACATTAAAGAGTAGGCGAACAATGATGAATACTATGATGATATATAAAATTATTCGGGGGACTGTTCCGTCGGACTTTTTAATATCAAGAATTTATATTAATGTCCCGTTAAGACCTTCGAGACACTATCAGTTTTTACACTTGGATTTTCAACGATACAATTACGCATGTGGTGATCCAATTCGTAGAATATGTGCCGACTTCAATTCCTTATTTCAACTAATAGATTTTTCCTTAAGCTTCGATGCATTGAAATCTATTATTATTTTTCATTTAAACTCACATTCTGTATAATATTATTAGTAGATACTAGATTCTAGCTTTAAGTATTAATTCTTATTGTTTCTTGGTGTTGGGTATTATTATTGATATTAAAAGATTATGGTGGTGGGTACATTATGCCTATTTAAATTCTCTATATTAGTTTAGATTTATTTATGTGGTATTTTACCGGTTGGCTGTTGACTTGTGTCTGTAGCTAATCTTCGAATGATGTTATTTGTTGCCATCTCTCCGTTATGGATCGGTACATAATGTGTACGATGTCCCTACGTCATGGGGATGTGGCCCCCTCGGTCGGCAGGGGCGGGTATGAGTGGCGGCGATGGGAACGTTCGAAAAGAAAAAAAAAACAGTAAAGGGGAACTTCGTATAAATACTGAGGAGGAGTACGAGTCGGATACATCATCGAGTTCATGTCGCACCACGGATGAAATTTTGTCTTTAGCAAATGTTCCCAATAAGATTCAATCCGAATGTGGCAAGCAAAGCCCCCACCACAAGAAAGTGCAAGAATGCGAATATGTCAAATACTGAAATACAAACCAGGACCAACCAGAAAAGCTACGTCCTTTTTTACGGACATCAAGTCATCTTTCGAACTATTTATTTCAAATGAAATAAAGAACATAGTGATTGAAATGATCACAGATTTGTGGAACAAACTGGAAGCCCATAGATCTCATAGAATTTGATGCCTATCTTGGGTTCTTATCATGGCAGGAGTAATAAAATCCCATGGTGAAAGCTTAGCGGGAGACCCATTTTTCGGTCAACCATGTCCCTCAAGAGATTCATAGAAATTTCTGCAAGCATGCGGTTTGACAACTCTGTAGATAGACGTCGCCAGCGTGACAAACTTGCACCTATCAGAGATGTTTGGGATAAGTGGAATAATCAGCTAAGATTTTTCTACAACCCACATAGCAAATACACATTCGATGAACAATTGGTTCCATTTTGGGTAAGGTGCAACTTCAAACAATTCATTCCATCTAAGCCGGCAAAATACGGGCTAAAACTTTGGACATTATGTGACTCTACAACCAGATATGCATGGAGCATGGAGGTATATTGCGGTCGTGCTAGGAACACTCAACCTAAAAAAATCAAGGTATTTATTCTCCCTTTATACTGGAATATTTTTTGTGAGTTGTATGTAAATCGTTTTTTTAGGTGAAAGAGTAGTTTTATCATTGTCAAATCCACTTCCAAACGGATACACCATTACATGTGACAATTTTTTCACCACATTCAATCTTGTTCTGCAACTGCTGGACCGAAACATAAATCTTGTAGGAACTGCCAGAAAAAACAAAAACCTTTCTTCCATTGATAATAACTGATATGAAGAAGAAGCCTATATTATATTCTGAATTCTTATTTACAAAACATGTAACGATTATATCATATGTACCGAATAAAAACATCGGTTTTCGCTCCGATAAGCGAAAACCAGAAATAATACATCACTACAACCATACAAAAGGCGGCGTTGATGTCCTTGGCCAGTTAGTTAGCAATTATACATGCAAGTAAATGACGAACCGCTGTTTTCAAATATAATTAATGTGTCAGCGTATAACTTGTTCGTTATATAGATGGATATAAATACCAACTGGAACTGCACCAACAAATTCAAGCGTAGAATATATTTAGTAGAACTTGCAGAACAATTGATTCATCCACATATCCTGAGACGGTAGAGGCTACCATATGGACCAGCGCTAAAGTCTCTCGTACAAAAATTTCAAGCCACCCTAAGGGTTAAAGATTTTTTTTTATCAGCCTGAAGTCTGTGAATATTCTTTTTATACTATTTTCTGTGTTACTTTTTTTATAAACTAATAAAAGACTGAAAAAAGTGTTTTCTTAAGTAAAATTAGTATTGGGTCAATTTGACCCAAAAGATAATATTAGGTGTATATATCGAAAGATAGCACAAAGGTTAATATTAGATTTCTAAAGCAGCAAGTCCTCAAATTGGGAAGGATCTTTATGAGAAAGTTGTATAAAAGCAAGGGACGATATGGCAAATATTGTATACGTACTATGCTCCTTTATGTAAAATCAGATTTAATATATGGTGCACTTTATGTTCGAAGTACCTTAAGCCCGGATAAGGACCAAACAGCTGATAATCATGAGTCATCATAACGCAAAACTTAAGAATCCTAGGTGAATTCTTTTAACCGCTATCGTGCTCTCAACAAAAACTCCGACGGATGGTAGACGTGGCCAGATTGTCTTAGAATTTTGCTGCGATTAAATATTTACTTATATACTTACTTTATAGAGTTTGCGATCATTATTTCGTGGTGTTGCAAAGGGAAGGACAAATTTAGTATACCATTCACTTTAAGGAGGAGGGTAAAGTAAATAGATACATTCACATTACCACTCTGGTTCGCAGAAGATTCTGCACCTCTATCTGGAGTTTCAGCAAGGTCGTACTTCTAGAGCGTGTGAGACATGTTTTGTTTCGATATTGTCCAATTTAACCAACAATAGTTATAGGCCGCACTTTATAGAGCTGAAAAACTATCGATAGTCCACCAATTCCATAGTTTTTGTGAACACTATCAATACTATCGGTTAAGTTGTGTATGTTTGTATTATTCTACAAAAAGTTGTTTTACGAAATAAAAATTAATTCAAGCCGATTAAAAAGGTAAGACAAAACGCTTAGTTAATTCATAATTGGATGGTCCAAATACAGTAGATGAAAAAACAGATTGTTATGGTTTGATGAAGTCTCAAAGGAAAAGGCAAAACATAAGCCATTTGATTACAAACGTTGTCAATTCTGTACAAACATATGTGACAGCGCATAGAGAAAGGGACCTAAGGGTAAAAAAAATCAATTTTCACTTTTTTTTGATGTGGACAACATCTGAGCATCGAATGAGACCGATCCCATGCCCCAAAAGTTTTCCTTCCCAGAGCTATGCGCGTTTTATGAAAGTGATGGTACACCAATGATACATACACGTATTTAAATCTTTAAATGGCTCTCCTGAACAAAACTGATTTTTTACCCTTAGGTCCCTTTTTATTTTGCGCGTCACATATGCTCGCACACTGTATTAAAACGTACAATGCAACGAACGATCGATGAAATGCACGCGCAGGGCGATAACGGCCTGCGATGCGTGCAATGATATCAGCCTTAGAAATTGTAAGACCAACGTGCTTCCCTGATAGGAATTTTTGCATATATAGTCCTAAGCGAACACATTTCAAGTTAGTATGAAACCATTACTAGACCGAAGAAGACCTTAAAAATCTTTTTTAATCTTGTATAAAATAAATACTCACCAGGCGAAGACCTTACAACTCTTCTCCAAATGGAGTCAGAATAAATCTACTCAAGGAAACTTGTATGTAAAGAGCACATTGTTTCATTTTACAAACGCATCTCTTAAAATCGATTGTTTTGCTTTAAAATTATTAGAAAACCCAAGAGTTTTTTTTGAGAAACAATCATATCAAAATTTTTGGATTTCAAGCAAGTTCTTTTGTCGGAAATTATAGAGCCCTCTTTGCTGACCATTCGTATAGATTCCGTCAAAGTTGCTGGAGTGCATAAGTCTCTCATAATGCACTACGCTTAATTTTAGCACAGTAGGCTTTTATACGTGACTTCTAGAGAGGCAGAACCTCAACTCTGAAGCAGCCTTTGTGTAGGGCTTATTAAAGGGTGCAACGATGTAAATTGTAAATAAAACAAAAAGTTTTAAGAAAATTATCTTAATATAGTTAATTATTATAGAAGGATCCTGGCACGGCTTCCGTGGCATACCTCTATCCAATGGTCCAAATTCAATGACTCTGAGACATAATTGAGGTTCAATGTCATGAATGTGCCGAATTATCTCCACTTTAACCTCTTGAACTTTACGAGCATGTGATACGAGTATTCTATAAGTATATAAAATTCCATAACCATTGGGAGCCGGCTTTAAACAGGGGATTCCAGTCAGTGAGCATAAGAATTAAATCGTGCTCAACTCAATGGATTGGGAACAGTTAATTATTTGTTTCTTAATGGCAAATTGGAAGAATTAAATAAGTAAACCTAAGGCTCCTCCAGTCAAGTCGCATCAGTAGACTTGTCCCTGAAATATCTAGTCTTGACCACATGGCCCTTACTTGATTTTTTTTTTCTTTGTGTGCTTTGAAAAAAAAACAAACCTGTGATTTTTACCGACCTGTTTGCCGTCTCTATATTCATTGCTGATTCCAGCCTAGCTAGTATATAGGTATGACCCCCACAAATATATTATGATCCTCATAACCATATTATGTTTTATAACAACCACTGTATGATTGTGATTCTCACAACCACCATAAAACCATATTATCATACAAACTTATTTATTAGCATTGGGTTATGTTGTTATTCAACGAAAGAGGTTGTTATAAGTAGGTTATTAAAAAATACATTTAATTAAAAATAATAGGAGTGATTTTTTACTAATAAAAAAATCTGCTTAAAAACGTAAGGTTGTTTTGAAAAATTTTAATTTACAGATAAAAATTACTACTCGTATTATAGCAAAAGATTCGTATTTTTTCTAAAAATAATATTCATATTAACGAAAATTATCACTGCTGTAAACATAGTTTTGTTAACATAAAACCCAAAAAACAAAACTTTTGTCGCACCAACTATATTTATATCGTTGCTACAACCATATATTTTCTTTTAAAACTTGGCAGTAAAACTATTGTTACATTTCAATAATATTATTATTGCCACAATCATGCTATTTTCGAAATGAAATTCAAAACACAAACCATTTTATTAGTGTTGCCATATCTTTTCTCTGCTTGCAGAATCCAAGGGCCAAGGAACGACGTTATTTGTAGAAAATCTTTTCAGATTTAGATATAACTTCCAAGTATATGCTTATCCGATTTTTCTGTATTTAGCTCTAGAAGCGACATCTTACATTCAATCGAGATGAAAGTTAGCACGAGTTAGTTTTTTGGATTTAAGGTTGGAAGTTATTGAAATTAAAAAAAAACCGGTTAGATTTAGGTAAAGCTTCCACACATATGTTCAACCGATTGCTTTACCGAACATTCAGAAGTGTAGGGTTTGATACAGTCGGCTACGAAGATGGCAATACTTATAATTAAACTCAGCCGTATGGTGTTTGTTTGTTGTCGAACCATTCTGTGTACATTTTTTGAGTCCCATGTGTCCAACAGAACAACCTAGTCGTAGTCAAATCTTTAAAATTAGTGCAATTTTCGATTAATAGAGAAATTTGCTTTAATTAAAGTAACCACTTCTCCATACGAGTACCTATAATTGGTCTCTCTTTTGGCCTTGTTCGCATCCCAATGGTCAATGAGTTTGGGCCCCAATATAAGTTATATCTTAAAAAAAAAACTTGTCTTCTATTTAAATATAGATGCAAGAGGTCTTAAGCAGGTTAATCCCTGTTAAATGTGTAAAAGCAACTGACCAATATAAAACAAACGTGTCAAACAAAAATATTTATTTGTATTCATGTAATTTGCTTTATTGTGAGTAGTCCCTTTAAGGGACATTCTACTCCTTCTGAGTGATTAAGCCTATTTATAATCTCAATTAGTTAATGACCATAAGCAAACATCGCGCTAAATTTTATTAAAATTTTGGTTTTTTAACAAGTACTAAAATAATTTTTTGGAATTATATAAAAACCATTAGACACAGGTAATAAATAATTAAATAACTCTGCTACATTCCGCCATCCAGTCTAACAACAAATTGGGAAGGATTTATATTGTTTTGTTAATTCCATTGTATTGTTTATACTCGTACACTTCCAGTTCTTTTATCGATATTGATAATAATTTAAGAGCGGAATTTATGACTTTGCCATGGATGCATGTGCCACAACTGATAGAATTCTGCAGATGTTTATATTAGAAATGAAATCATGTACTGTTTCTAACACTTATAATAATGCTATTGCAGAGAAATCTAGATATTACTAAAAAAAAAAGAAATCGTTTGCAATAACGTAGCCTGTGGAGTAATTCACTCTTTCAGAATAAAATTAAGTTGGACAATTTTGGCTAAGTGCATTGAACGGCTTTGTTGGATCTAATTATCAGTACAGCACACTCAAAGTTTTAGTTGTAGAAGCAAGTTATGCGAGTAGTGTTGAGCAATGCAGTGAATAAGAAAACTTATTTTGGGAGTTGATG
Organism: Hydrotaea diabolus; assembly: GCA_963513945.1. Taxonomy (NCBI): domain Eukaryota; kingdom Metazoa; phylum Arthropoda; class Insecta; order Diptera; family Muscidae; genus Hydrotaea; species Hydrotaea diabolus. The sequence continues at coordinate 77,323,808 of OY740720.1, forward strand.
CTTAACAATATACTTTCAAGATCTATGACTTTCGTCGAACATTGCAATAAAATCAAAGGATCATAGTTAAGGATCATTAGCATCAACTAAGGGACCCATTTTTGGAGAAAGAAAACTTTTAAGATTGGCCTCTAATAGACGAGGTGACAAAGCATACGTAAATATTCCTCTTTTGGTGTGGATCGAAAAAAGTTATAGCTTTGCTCTCACTCTTAACGTAAAGAGGTTTCATTTAGTACACAAAGAAAAAAAAGTATGGCTGGGATGACAATATTTGAAGAGCATCATACTATTGTTGGGTATACTCTTGTTGTTGTGGTATTATAATACTCCTGATGACCCTCGCAACCATAGTATGATTCACACTCAACCATAATATGATCCTCACAATCATTTTATGATGCCCACAAGCATATTATGATCCTCACAACCATAGTATGATCCTTACAGCAATTGCATGATTCACACGCAACCATGTCCACTCAACCATAATATGATCCTCAAAATCATTAATTAGGATTGGGCTATGTTGTCAGCAATAGAGATTTGAATTAAGTAAATTATTAAAAAATACATCGAATTAAAAAAAATTGGATTGATTTATTTAACAGACGAAAAAATTCGTTTAAAAACGTATGCGTTTCATTTATTAAAATTATGTCAGTTAACCAAATCCATATTTAAATCGACGAATCCCTTGAAGAAGTCAACAATTAATTGACGAAACGTCGGGTCGAAGAAAATAAAAAGAATTTTTTTATTTACAAAAATTTAGGTCCAAATAACTTAAAAAACTTAACAAATCCAAAACAGTTTGTTTGAATGTTTTTAATTTACATAAAAAAATACTTTTATTGCCTAAGATTCGTAACCATAACATTGTTCTAAAAACAATATTCAAATCCAGAAAAATTACAATCATACAGTGTGATTGCCGTAATCATATTATTGTTAACATAAAACCCAAAAAATAATATTTTTTCGCACCCGCCATATTTATATTGTTGCTACAACCATATATTTATTTTTTAATATTACCGCAATCATAATGAAATTCAAAAAACAATACTATGGTTGCGACGGACATACTTTTATTCAAGAGAACATATTATTGTTGCTGTGACCATATATTAACCATATTTGTTTAGCCAATTTATTATGGCTCAAAATGTAAATAATGCATATGAGAGATTTATGTTTACACCTCAGCACTACGTACGAGATTGCTACGTATATTTCTGGCCTAGGCAACACTTAGCGTTGCCTTGTGCCATCTGATATTTCCATTTTAATAAAGTTTGAGATTTTTTAGTATAAACCTACTCAGAAAGTTTTGACGTACGACCATCATTTGTGTAGTTTACAGTGACTTGAAAAATTAATTTGGCAAAAAATCTCGTGAATTTTCGTGCCAGAGAACATTGATGCCGTGTGTGAACTGATACTGCAAGATCGTCATGTGACATACCGTGAGATAGACGCATCCTTGGGCATTTCTTTCACCAGCATACATTCGATATTGCATGAACACCTGGCCGTAAAATAGGGTTGTTCTCGTTGGATCCAACACAATTTAACAATCGCTCAAAAAAAAGGCTTGTGTCAATTGATGCAAAGAAATTTTGAAAAATTACGATCGCGGTGCTTTAAAAGACGTTTATAAGATCGTCACAGGTGACGAATCATGGATCTATGCGTATGAGCCCGAAACAAAACAGCAGTCGTCCGTATGGGTCTTGGAAGACGAGTCAAATCCAACGAAAGTTGTTCGTGGAAGAAGCACTTTCAAGCAAATGGTCGCCTGTTTCTTCTGCAAAACTGGTCATGTGGCAACTGTTCCGCTTTAGCAACGTAGGACGGTCAATTCTACGTGGCATACCACAATTTTTATGCCTGAAGTCTTCGGAGAAATTCGAAAAACGAACAAGAGAAGACGAGTCATTGTGCAAAATGACAATGCGACCTTTCACACATCGGTTCAAACCAGCGCCTTTTTGACCGGCCAATACGTCAAATTGATGGGTCATCCGCAGTACGGCCCTGACTTGGCACACAATGATTTCTTCGCACATCAAAAAAATCGTGGTCAACGATTTTCGTTCGCAATTGTTGTCCGATTTTCATAAAATTTAGCAGAAATAAGTTTTTGGACCAAGGGCGGACACTATATCTAGAAGCCACATACGAGTATTATATTCAATCTCGTTAAAATTTGGCGCGCTGTTTTTTTGGACTAATGAAAGGCGTTATCAAAATTAAAGAAATCAGTTTAGATATATGATCATCCGATTTTTTTGTTTTTAGCCCTAGAAGCCTTACATCCAATGTTGATGTAATTTAGTACGAGTTGTTTTAAGTCAAGGAAGGACATTATTTAAATTGAAGAACATTGGTGCAGATTTAGATATAGCTCCTGTACACATATGCTTACCCGATTTTATGTTTTAAGTTAAGCAGCATATATTGCATTTAGTCACCTAAGTTATAGCATCCACACAGATATTCTTCCGATTATATTTCAGAGCCGGGTTTCCTCCTCATAAATGCCGGCGACATTTCGAGTTAGAGTTAGTTACCCTCTTTGCTATGTAAAAACTTCTTTTAAAATGCATTAGCTGTTTAGAGCCGGCGTTAAACTGTCGGCCAGTGAGTAAAATAATTATATCGTGCAAAGCTTTCTGATTTGAGAAAAGTTTCCCCTTGTTCGTTTCATTTTACATCTATATTTAATTGGAAGACAAGTTGGTTTTTACAAAATAGTAAATTAACATATATTTGATTTTCCTCAACATACTCGTAACATTAGGAATCCGAGAGCTGTACATAGTATATTTGTAATACTCATTGACCTGACCGAGACCTACTGTTTAAAGCAGACTATGAAAGTTTATACATGAGTTCAAGATTATCCTCTTGACCTTCACGTCGCTAACATTTAAAGGCTGTTGTTCTTGCAGCGGTACATCTTGCCGGGGTTACAGGTGCTGTGGTGAGTAAAGTTAAACTCTTACGTGAATTCGGGTTCACCCTATCTGTGAAAGCAAATGATGCTACAAAAAATATATACTCACATAAATTTTACTAATTAAATCATGTCTAAAGACATTATAAGTAACGTATAAATGTATGGAAGCATAGAATGCTGCTTTCAAGAGCTTGGGGAGTCTTTTTTTTGCCCGTATAGACAGGCAAACGACATACTTTTATTTATTATTTTTTATTAATTAACTTCAAAACAAGATAATTAATTAATATAACCAATTATTGTGCTTTCATTGCTAAACAAGATTAAAACTTGAAAATTTATGATAAGAAAATAATACTCGATTACTGCGGAATTAATTTCTTACTGTGACGCCAAAATTTTTGATATTTTTTTCTGCAGTCCATCTGGAAATTTAAGTATCCAGTTTAAGTGAAAACTGTTAATATTTTTGTGCACCCCAATTTGTGTTTGATTTTGTGCCTTGAATAGCAACTTTTGACATAATAATCTAATGGCGTCCAGTTAAGGCTGATTTTAAATTTGGGTTGAGAAACACAAGTGGACAATTTATAAGTTCGTCCGGGACGCAGTTTGCAACTCCCCACCATGGGTGTTAATATGCTATTGGCAACATTTTGGTTATATATAGAGTGATCCATCTAGAGGTATTTTCAGAACAAAAAGATATATAAAAATTCAAATCAGGTGTTTAATCTTTATTAGTAATTTGAAAGGACATTTTAAGACATTTATTTTTTGAATATAATATCCTTCAAATGTTTTCCGCAACTACGCCTCAGGGTTTCCATTCTGAGGGTCCAATTTTGGATTACTCGTTCGAGCATTTCGACCGGTATGGCTTTAATGACAGGCGTAATGTTGGCTTCCAAACCCAGAATCGTTGCTGGTTTGTCAGCAAAGACTTTTGACTTTACGTAACTCCAAAGAAAAATGTCTAAAGGTGTGATATCCACTCGATCTGGGCGGCCAACTCACCTGTCCAAAACGTGAAACTAGCTGCTTTTCAAAATGATCTCTCAATAGATCATTGTTTGAGCAGCTGTATTGCAAGTGACACATTCTGTTGAAACCAAGTGTCGTCAAGATTACGGCTTCAATTTCAGTCAGCATAGAGATCGATATCAAGGCGCGATAGCGAGCACTATTCACGTATACGTTCAGGCCATCATCATTTAAAAAAAAAATATGCACCGATGATTCCACCAGCTTATAAACCGCACCAAACCGTGGTTTTCTCTGGGTATAATGGCACCTCTTGAACCTCATCTTCTTGCTCTTTAGCACAAATGCGGCAATTTTGTTTATTGAGCCAGAAATGGTTCTCATCACTGAACAAAAAATTTGGTCGAAAACAGCTGATCTTCCCGATTCTCACCCAACGTTTATTTCCATAATACAGTTGCCAACATTTGAAGGTAATTATTTCAAAAAATAAATGCCATTAAATGTCCTTCCAAATTACAGATAAAGATTCCACACTTGGTTTGAATTTTAATGTATTTTTTGTTCTGAAAAAAATACCTCTAGATGGATCACCCTATAGTTGTATTAGATGGGTCCATATGTGACAGAACTAAAATTTTGTAGGCCCTATGAACCGTTGACAGAATGCCAAAAATTATGTCGAAATTGGCTCATAATCTTCGAATCACCCATAAAAGATTTATCACAACACATAAGAAAAGGTATATTAATCAGACTAATCATTTCTAAACTATAATTATTTTCTAACTCTATTCATGACTTCACATGCCGCAGGGAACAAATAAGTGGAAGATGCTACCAATGTGCTAAAGAGGTCCTCATTTTGCCTTGTCCTTGATGCTTTAAACGTGTCCTGCAGAAGCTCTCCATTTAGGAAAGACTGGTTTTCAATTATATCTTTGCCATGCGCCAATATATTTTATGGACTGTCCGGGTCAACTATTTCAGTGGATATATTTCCGCTAAAAATTATGCAGTTTTCGATGCATATTCTACATATATTGTAGAATTGAGATGTTTTTCCAGTTTAAAATATTCAAGATCGTTCTCCATATTTTTACGATTTGTTTTTACCGTTTTGACCTCTACAAGCCAAAATGACGCCTAGAGGCAGATAAAAGCTTTTGTATTTTGTAAAGGAATAATCAAAGAAAATATTTTGAAAATGTGGCAAATATAAATACTAGCGTAAAATCGTAAAATCAATGTTATTTTTAGGTACTTCATAAAATTCCACCGTTTCTAAGGAGCTACTTATATGTGTCCATGTTTAACGGACCTATTTTTCAGCACCCTAGTGACCTTCCCTCCATGAGTCAAATTTATTCAAAACTTAAACAAAAGGTACATTTTTGGATTTGTGAGAAAATGTCACTGTTTCCACATGTATTCAAACATTAAGGGACATAACATACAATTTCAAAAAACTAAACATTTTATCCGGATTTTTTTAGTCGTTCAAAGGGGAACTTTTATTCCCTTCGGCCGGATTTGGTCCTTTTTCAATACCAACCGAACGCCGACTATAAGACATATATCTGTTAAGTTTGAAGACTCAAGGTCTTTTCGTTTGGACTGAATCGTGCTTTCGACAAGGAACATATCTAGATCGTCATCGAATTTTATAAGATCAATAACTTTAAGTTATATGATCGCAGATAGGTATTGCGATGTGTTATTAATGGGATGACAAACATATAAGTATATTTTCCCATCCTATGACGGATGGTGTAAGATTGAGGTACTACAATAACTGGCACGCATGAGATCGAAGTGCAAGGAAATCATTTCTATTCAGACTAATACCAAAAAAAGTGTCAACATAGGGTACACCTGGAATTATTCTGTCATAAACTGGTCAAGATCAGTTTCGTTTTTTTCCGGAAATCTGATATCTTTTCAACATTTGGGGCTAATCGTATATCATTATTTGGTTATACGCACGATGCCGTAACTTTATGCAAACTCGTGTATTTTTCAATGTTTTCAGCCCTAATTAATGTCATAAAACTTTATGCCAAGTCTGCCATGAATAGATTTCATTTCGAAGATAACTCGTTTCATCGCTCAGTTTTTTGACAAAAATAAAACTTCAAATTGATTTTTCATATTATGTTTTCTTTTTCGTTAAATACTTGAATGATGTGATGTTTTAATTAGCATCTTGAATATTTATGAGAGCCATATGATTTATGATATTGTTTAAAAGCCGGAGGACCATCTATACATAAAAATATTAATGGGCGAATATTAAGTCGGCAGACATTTTTTTCAATTTCTCAATAATTCCGGATTAAAAAGTAGTGATAAATAAAAGCGCAATCTTCGGAACTAGATAGTTATGAAAGAAAGGTCCAGTACATTACTATTATAATGCGTCATTATTATAGGCTGGGCAGAGAATGTAAAAGTTTACTGTATTGAAGATTCAAGATTGAATGAACGAATCAACGGCTCTTAAGTGGGTTAGTGTGGTATTCTATGTGTTGAACAAAGATACGAGTATCCCAAACGTTGCTGTATGTAACCAAGCAGTCTTTGCACAGTGTTTGCAAACTAAATATTATGTATGAGTACATACCAAATTTTTAAGAGTCTCTAATTGAAATTTGGAGAAAATATATTCTATTCGAGTGCTGTTCTACTAAAGTATTCAAATTGTACATTTACTGTACATACGAGGGCGGTTCGGAAAGTTCTTAGCCTATCAATGAAAGAGAATAGTTATTTTTTCAAAAATATTTTAATTTTTCAATATAATCTCCTGAAAATAAAATACACTTAGTCCAACGCTTATCTAGCAATTCTATCCCTTGATTAAAAGAGTTTTCCTCAAGGTCTTCAAAATAGTGGTTTACAACTGTAATCGCATATTCATTTGAGGTAAAACGCTTGCCAGTAAGGATTTTTTTTAGATTTGGGAACAGGTAAAAGTCACTGGGAGCTAAATCAGGAGAATAAGGTGGGTGGTCAAGCAACTCGTACTTTAATTCGTTGATTTTAGCCATTGTTAAAACACTCTTGTGCGCTGGTGCGTTGTCTTGATGAAAAATTATTTTTTTTGTGTTGTAAGCCAGGACGTTTTTCTCGAATTTGTACATTTAATTGATCTAAAAGGTTGCAATAGTACTCTGAATTTATTGTTTTACCCTTTTGCAGATAGTCAATCAATAAAATACCTTTGAAGTCCCAAAAAACCGTTGACATAACCTTACCAGCCGATTGAATTGTTTTTGCCTTCTTTGGGGCACTTTCTCCAGCTTCAGTCCATTGTTTGGATTGTTCTTTTGTCTCTGGAGTATAGTGGTGGATCCATGTCTCATCAACAGTTATGAAACGACGCTTAAAATCCATTTTATTTCGCTGAAAACGATCCAAACAAGCTTGAGAAATGTTCATTCTTATGCGTTTTTGGTCGACTGTTAACAAGTCCGGCACCCATCTTGCAGAAAGCTTTTTCATCTATAGTTCTTCATGAAAAATTAAATGGACTCGATCATTTGAGATGCCCATGATATTAGCTATTTCACGCACTTTTATTCGTCGATCATTTAATACAATATCATGCACTTTGGCTACAATTTCTGTTGTTGTTGCTGTTTTTGGACGTCCACTACGTGGTTCATCTTCAATGCTTGTTTAAATTCAGCAACCCAATTTTTTACTGTTGCATATGAAGGAGCAATTTCACCTAACACATTCACCATATCATTATGAATTTCTTGTCCCGATAAACCTTTTTTATGTAAATATTTAATGACACTACGCATTTCTAATTTTTCCATTGTAAAAAAATCGAGGATGCGTCTTTTGTGAACACCTGTTTCTATATGAAGGAGTTGCCAGATCGAAACAAAATTTAACATGTTTCATAGCAGAGATGGAAGTTTCCAAAACACTTAACTTTTTTCTGTTTATACTGCGCTTTTTGTGCTACGCTAAGAAGTTTCCGAACCGCCCTCGTACTTATTCCCAAAACATCCTATTAAGGAACAAGGGGAAACTTCTCTCAAATTTACTGATATAAAATCCTGTATGTAGAAATTGGTTAAAAAATATGTAAAGTTAAGCACTCAGTCGTGCCTAAAGTTTAGACTTATTGCCAATTTTTTGATTTTTAAACCAAAATCAAAAAATCATCCTTCATAATGACGATTTTTATGGTCAAGGTAAATTTCACAAGTTATGTTTTTTCACCATTCAGTGAAACAGAGTGTTATAAGTTAGTTTCAAGGCAAAGGTTTGTAATTCCCAAAAATATAACTAGACTAATTGCCATATGATCACCAGCTCATTCCATTCAACAGCCCGATTCCTTGTGGACGTCCATCTAAAGCTTGTAATCCAACTACAGATCGCAATTGTTGTTATTAAAATTAAAGAAAATAGGTTTAGGCTTAGATATAATTCCCACACATGGAAAATTTTAAAGTCGGGCTGTCACGGTGACTTCTGAACCAGAAAACAACAATAATACGATATTGGTCTCTAAATGGAAACCAATATCGTAATTTCGTTATGGAAACCAATATCGTAATTGGTTATTATTATAACTTTGTCGCGTCGGTTACTATAACTTAAACCTTAAAGAAAACTAGTTAGATACGAATTTTTTTATATTAATCGATTCAAAAAAAATTATTATTCTATCTTTGTAGTCAATGTTTGCACGAAGTTAAGGTTTAGCCCGCAAAAAACCTCGCTTCAGATAATTCCACAAAAGGTCCCTTCTGATACAAGGTCCTGCCAACAATCCTTCTAAAAGTTGGAGAGGAATTTTAAATGTTTAAGTATAAACGTCGTTAAATTCGGCCAGGTGGTAACTTATATACCCTTAACCGTCCATACGCTCACACAGAAAACAGATTTGTTGCCACAACCGAATTTTTTTGCCAACCGAATGTTGGTGGTTGCTCGTACTATATATGTATTCATCGTTACAACAGTATGTTGATGGGACACACAGCAATTTTCATTAAAGGGAACTGACACTTTTGGTTAAGGAAAACCAGTATGGGTAATCTAAGATATAAGAATGATTATTGTAACTGAATTTGTACATTTGTTGGTTGTAGATTGTTGGTTATAAGTACTTAATAAAAATATATATTTAACCGCCTTGCAATGGGTTAATTGATCAGTAAAATAAATACGTCTTTGGATAAATGAAAAAATAAGAATTGCAATGATGCCCCAATCTAAAGGAATTAATTAAGGTACATAACAATATTTATTGTCAAGCTTGGGGTGGCCGTAACTCGGGATTTCGAAATATGTTTTCGTCGTAAGCCAAGATTTTGTGGTGACTAGACTCGATATAATGTCATAGGGTTTATATGCTGATGTTGAAATTAACAATTTTATGTTACAACAGCAAACTAAACAGGATTTGGAACTAATCTGTTGTCACCACCAGTTATTGGTATTAAAGTAACATGTACATCACAACTGGTTGGTTGCCATAACCGCCAGTTGTCGCAACCAGTAATTAAACTGAATGCGGTTGGTATAACGGTGTACTTTGCTGCGAATACTGTGATATGGTTAGAGAAACCATCATTTGTAAACTCAAACCATGTTACCATCAATACTATGGAATACTGGTTATTGCAACAGAAAGTCGGTTCATGTAACCGAAGTTTTGTAGAAGACCGATTTTCAACTGATTTTTTTTTCTGTGTGCTACTAAAGCGCAATAAATTGTCCGTTTTTCGGCCTTTCGGCCTATGCGTCCGTTCATAATCTGAGACAAAATCTTAAAATTTCTTTTCATTTGAATTCGTAGAAAAACTTACTTTATTTTGAGTACCCATATGGGTATAAAGACTAAAAACAGCCTGTTTTACCATGCGTCACGTTTTTGGGGCCACCAGAGCCAAAAAGGTATCAAGGGAGTCTTCTCTAATAGAACTCTTTTTAACTAGAAATTATGATTTGTAAAGCAAATACTATAAAAGTGTACTTTTTGCTGAGGTGGGTCCCTTTAAAGAAAACTTTGGGCCGATCTTGCCTATTTACAATAAATATCCTGTTTTACCATGCGTTACGATTTTTGGGCCACCAGAGCCAAAAAGGTATTAAGGGAGTCTTCTCTAATAGAACTCTTTTTAATAAGAAATTATGATTTGTAAGGCAAACACTATAAAAGTGTACTTTTTACTGAGGTGGGTCCCTTTATGGAAAACTTTGGTCCGATCTTGCCTATTTACAACCCCAAACAGTTTATGCCCATATGCCTTCATCAGGCAAAATTGCAGAATCTAGGTTGATTTGTAAAACCGCTATCGTACTTTCAACATATACGAGGGCGACCGCAAAACTAACTGGCCTGGCACAGTTTCTGTTTTACTAGCAACTTTTTTTTGTTTTTTAAAAGCAATCTTTTGTAAGCCATCTGTCAAAATTTCCGAAATATTTAATGATTATTTTCTTTGTTACAGGTGATTGAAGTAACCAAGTTTTATAATGGAAAATAAAGAGTTTCGTGCGGTAATTTAACACTTTTATTTGAAAGGTTATACGCCACAATTAATAAAAGATGAATTGGATTCTGTTCATGGTGATAATGCACCATCATACTCCACCGTAAAATCCTGGGTTCTATAATTTAAAATGGGTCGTTCAAGTACGGAAAATGAACAACGCTCTGGAAGACCGAAAACTGCTACTACTATTGAAAACATTAGAAAAATATTTAATGAAGTGACTAAAGATAGACGAATAAAGCTCAGAGAACTTGCTGATATTGTTAAAATACACGAAAAACAAGTTTGGAGTATTTTACATGATGAACTCCACATGAAAAAGCTATCCGCAAGATATGTGCCGCGTTTGTTGACTTTGGTCCGTTGGACCAATTCCGAGGAGCTTTTAGCGATTTATCAGCGTAATCCAATTGAGTTCTTGCGCCGATTCATAACTGTTGATGAAACATGGATCCATGACTACATCCCAGAATGCAAAGAACAGTCAAAATAACGGATAGAAGCTGGTAAAAGTGGTCCCAAGAAGGCGAAAACTGTTAAGTCAGCAGGAAAAGTAATGGCCACAGTATTTTGGGATGCAAGGGGTATAATATTTATTGATTATCTTGAGATAGGAAAAACTATAAATAGTGAATATTATTGTGCATTATTGGATCGGTTGTGCATTATTGAAACGACCGCATTTAGAAAAAAAAAGTTCTTTTTCATCAAGATAATGCTCTTTCACACACTGAATTTTTAACTCAACAAAAACTGGCCGAATTACGATTTGAAATTGCTCCGCATCCACCATATAGTCCAGATTTAGCTCCTTCTGATTATTTCTTGTTTCCAAATTTAAAAAAAAATCTCGGTGGCAAAAAATTTTCGTCCAATAGCGAGGTTATTGCTGAAACTGAGGCATATTTTGAAGGTCTTGAAAAATCTTATGTTTCGGATGGAATTAAAAAAGTTTAAAAACGTTTGATGAAGTATATTGAGTTGGAAGGAGATTATGTTGAAAAATAAATAATAATAATTCCAAAAAACGGTTCTTTTTATGTTAGGCCTGTTACTTTTGCGGTTGCCCTCGTACACGGGCGGACGGACATGGGTAGATCGTCTTGGAAATTTTCGACGATCAGTAATATATAAACTTCATAGGATCATCGATCAATATTTCGTGGTGTTGCAAAGAAAATGACAAATTTAGTATATCATCCACTCTTCGGTGGAGGGTAAAAGCAATCGGATTTGTTAGCACTTCGATAGCACGCCTATATCTGAAAACATGCATGCCTTCGTAAAATGACACCAAGTGACACCAAATCCTAAGTTTAAATTGGATGTTGCCTCTGCGAACCATTAAATATGACAAGAGACAGGGTGACAATTTATCGTTTAATTTCTTCAACATCCTTATAATCCTAAAAATTGCAATGGTAAATAAGACGGGAACAATTAAAAGAATTAAAAAAAAATTAAAGGCCACATCCTCCTCGCGAATGCAGGCGTCATTATCGGTAAAAAAAAACGAGATGTAACTGGAGCAAAGATTGAATTTAAGTCATCTTAAATGGGTCAGATGGTAAATGAATGCAAGACCAAAATGATGCTGACAACTGCTAAGGGGCGCAGAGATTGTTTTAGCCTGCAGTCGCAACATCTATATCAACACTGACATAAAACGAAAGACCTTCTCTCCAAAGACAAAGTTTACACTTTACAATTCACTGACACTACCCGAGTTTTTATATGGCGCGAAGAGGGGTGCTATCAGAATCTGATGAAGGTATTTTGACAATTTTCGAGAAAAAAAAACCTTCGTGAAATCTAAGGCCCAGCTGCGAGGGTGGATAGCACATGCGTTGGACAGAAGATGGCTGAATCCCGACGCGAATGTGGTTTAGACCATCAAATTACAACGATTGTTCTGGCTAGGACATGTCGGCTTAATGGATTTAAACATTTTTGCCAAAAAGTATTAGACAATAACTACCACCGGCCGAGACTCCGGTGGAGGGACCATGTGGAAGATGTTGGAAGATTCAAGGTATTGGAAACTGAAGTAAGCACGGCAAAGACCGTGCCTGCTAAGTTACTCATTTATTGAGTAGGTCAGAATCAACATGAGGTTGAGAAAACAGATGGATCAAGTAATTGTTGTAGAAACAATATAAATTCGTAAGATGGACGGTATCTAAGCTGTGAGATCCCACATCCTGTGAATTCCGATGCCTATAACTCATATGTAAAGGGTGGTTAAATTTTAAGGGTCGATGTTGAATGTGAACCACACCTAAACGTCAAGTTTTTTTTCTTCATTTCATTTAATATTTCTCAATCTCAGACTAACTCAATTTGAACCATGAAAAGTTACACAAGCGAGCAACGCTTTAAAGATATTCAGGATTCAGGCAACAGTTGATGAAAAAATGAAGGAAAAAATGTATTTTCGTGGGCAATTGTGTGAAGAAAACTTGGAAAGTAAGGTTTACAACAGTAGTTCTCATTCGTTTGGGGAGAGCCTGGCCTTATATAGTTCGGTTTTACTTTTAACAATTGCAGCAAGGTTTCCCGAAAAGGGTTGTCACGGACCCGAAATCATGTTTGGTGCGGTTTATAGACTGGATCTATCATCGGGACGTATTTTTTCCAAAATGAGGCCGGCAGTAACTGTGAATGGTGTTCGTTATCGTAAGATTACAACGAACTTTTTATGATCGGAATTAGAAGATTTGGGTGTGGGCGATATGTGGTTTCAACAGGACGGTGCTACTAACCACACAGTTAACGAAACAATGGTTTTTTGCGCGACAGATTCAATGGCCGAGTTATCTCACTTCGTGGCGATGTTAATTGACCGCCAAGATCATGTGATTTGACACCGTGGACTTAGTTCTTTGGGGTTATTTGAAAAAAAAAGGTGTACGTCGATAAGCCAGCAACAATTCAAGAGGTATAGAACCTCAATTATGACTCAGCGTCATCGAAAATTTGGACCATCGGATGGAGGTGTTCCGCCGGCCATTTGGCCGATATTTTTTCCATTCATAATTGAACCTTACCAATAGTATCATAATAAAAACAAATGACCATAATTTCCTAAATAATTTGTGTTTTATTCAAAATCAACACCGCCCCTAAAATTTAACCACCCTTTATATATTGTATACATTTTACTAACAGTGCAATATTCAAACTGTAATGTGAAAACATAATTGTGAGACATTTTATGGTTATTGAGGCTTGTGGCAAGTAAGTAAAATTTTCGTTTCGAAAAATAAGAAAAGTTGAGAGAACATTAAATATTGGAAATAAGATTCTGAAATGCAGAAACTTATATAAAAAACATTGTTTGTAATTCAATTCCTAGATACTTCAGAAACGCTATGATGCAAATACCGATACACTCTGAAATCACAATTCATAACCACACATTTAAAATCACCAGTGACCATCGATATAGTCAGAATATCGTCCGGACTATTAAAAAAATAAACAGTTAATAAAGCCAAAAGTCAAGGACGTTTGACATAGACCTACTTTCTATTCCGAAGGAAGCTCACCTCTACTTCTAGAGCGCGAACCGATTAGTCCAATTTTAGCAGGGATAGTTATAGGTCGCCCTATACCTTATTTGAGCCAGATCGAATGAGACCTCCCATACGGTAATGACAACGGACTTCGCACAATTGAATCAAAAAGGGAATTTTAATGGAGATACTATTTAAAATCCTCCGCGCCACAGGGCGGTGTAGGGTATAACAACAATCACTGACATACAGACTTTGCACCGTGGATAAGAAATCTGGTGAAAATTTTTCGAAAGTAATTCTTAGATTAAACATGGTCCAACTGTGCAAATGGATGGCAATGTTTCAGCACTAAGCTCTTTCGAGAGGATAGTTAATCGGAGCTTGCACAATGACCACGGCAAATTCAAAAAGGACTGAGGCATCTAGTTTAGCCGTTATCCATTTTCTAGAGACGATCCTTAGTAAAAATATTTATTCCCAGTACTACTCTGTAGAACAGGCTAAATTAGTTTCATGGCAAATACTCATATTTGTAACTACCAAAAATATTTGAGAAAGACCCACTTTAAGTTCATGTAAAGTTTTCATATCAATATGTAGACCAATCCTTAGGTATACTGATCGACGTATAATCACTTGTTAATTCCATTCAACGATGGCCGTCCGTCCATCTGAAGCTTTTAAACTACAATTGTTAACCGATTTTCAGCAAGTTTTTTGGACCAGGGACGGACGCTATTGAATTCGAAGAGAATCGGTTCGGAATTAGCTCTTACATATATGTTCATCCGATTTATAAGTGTTTCGCTCTAGAAGCTACATCTTTTATCCAATCTTGATGAATTTAGCACGAATAAATTTTCTGCGCCAAGGGAGGACTTCATTGAAATTAAAAAAAATCGGTTCTTATTTATACTTATATATAGCGCCATTATATATCTCTTTGTTTATTTAATGTCTTTAGCTCTAACAGCCACGCCTTAATTCAATTTATCACGAGTAATTTTTTTTGGACCAAGAAAGGGCGTAATTGAAATTAAATTTGGATCAAGCACAGAAGGTATAAAAATTAAAGGAAATCATTTCAGATTTAGCTATAGCTCCTACACATATATTCATCCGATTTTATATTTTAAGCTTTTGAAGCCACACATTAACCTTATCTTGATGAAATTGGGTTCAAGTAAGTTCCTTGTGCCAGGGACGGATGTTGTTGAAATTAGAGAAAATCGTTTAAGATTAAGATATAGCTCCCACATATATTTCAACCGATCTTACCAAAAGCAATGAAATTTTCTCTCAAATTTAAGTATGAGATTAATTTTAAAATCTAGGTAAATTTAGAGCCCGTCCAAGGGGGTCAACAAACCTATTTTCGGTTGGATTTTCTGAACTTCCAGAAGTACAGGCTTTCTTACGAGTTTAAAAGTAGTCTACTTTTTTTTATACCGAATGATAAACCTAGTCAATATTCCATTCTATATTAGCGGATAAATATTCTATAAAAATGTTCCATAAACAATGGTTGATTTTGTTGTTTTGGAAAACATTTGTTTGGGAGAACACTGCTAAAAAACTTCGGAGATAACTATCATAATAACTACCTGATAATCATTGATACGCAATTTGTTTGTTCTAAAAATACGCATTATGTTCATATAATAACACTGTGTCACGTGAAGCGGACACAACAAAATCCGCTTGAAATCAAGTCTGTGATATCAAATCTAGTGTGTTCGCAGAAAGCAGCCAACATCTGCAATTCTTGCTTAAAAAGAGAAATGAATCAACATTTGGATAACGAAAAGAATAACTGAGTGCCAAAACAGGTGGGCACAAAAGTAGTTGAATACTTGTGTATAAATTCCATTTCTGTTCATGTGACGAGTTAAATCCAAAGACGATAACTACGACAGAATCTTCAATCAATCAACAATAAATCGCAAATTGACAATGATTAAGAAGCCTCAAAAATGATTGATTGATGAACGAGTGTTTATGATATCTCTCCATACCGATGTACGTATCATTTACTTTGGTAATCATTTGTCAATGCTTGCGATCTAATAACAATTATTTCCCCCCTGCAGAGCGTTGCGATCAGTTCAACTACGTCCTTGAATAGCGATTGGGATTAAAATTGTCTCGGTTGTCGTCTACATGCTTTGATATTTAATAATAATCATCATTAATATCAGATTAAATATATCCAACTGTCTCTCGTAGAACAAACGGCAAAGTATATTAATCCGGCCATAATTCTATTCATAAATTATTCGGTTAATTTATCACCTTAAACAAGAATTTATTTAAATGAAAACATATTTAATCGTTCGATTATGATGAAAGAATCTCCAAATATAAATGGTATACAAAAGAACTGGATATAATTAAATTTTAATTTCCATACTTTACGATTAAAACAAAGAAGTGAAGAAAAAAATTCCATTGGTATTTATTAGTAATCTGCATAAATACTACTCGTATAAGAAGAGTATTTATGGAGACGCCAGTTTCTAGGAAACTGGTAACATGAGAAATAAAAGTGTTGCAAAATTGGGCTTTTTTACTGAAGATATCATCGCTACTATTTCTAATAATTGTCTGTCGCAGTTTAAAGGGTAGACCAAATCCAAGTTTTAAATGAAATATTCAAATAACGAAAAAAATGGTTTTTTGTTTATCCAAAAGAAAAAAACATTCTTATTACGTAGTCTCATTCAAATGGTTGGCAGTTGGTTTTGCGATTCCAAAGATGCTACAATTTTGCATGTTTAAAATTTCATAGAGATGAAAATGTGCTTCGTACGAAAGATGATTTTCCGATTAAATTCTTTGAGTATTTCCACCTGCTCTAGTGCCCAAACTGAGAAGTGATAACAAATCGAATAATAATGTGCAGTATTGTGCAGTAGATTAGCTTAAAAAGGCGAGGTCTTTGGGAAACTATGCATAAGGCTGCTTTGTGAAATGTTGAATGATTGAGATTGATATCGTGTCAGTCCTGGAATAGTCTTAATCGCACACTTTCGTATCCGGCAGCAACAGTTTCGTCAGTGCTCACCGTACGACGCCGGGATATGGTGCTGGTGGTGGTTCTTCTGTTTGGCAGGACCTACATTCCCAGACAACTCGCACGCAGAAAAAAAGTATGGTTGGGTTAACAATATTCGAAGAGCATCATACTATTGTTGGTTATATGATTGTGGCACAACAATATTATGATCATCACAACAATAGTATGGTTCACACACAACCATACTATGATCCCCACAACAATATTATGGTTCTCAGAACAATAGAATTATCACACACATCCATACTATGATCCCTACAACCATAGTATGATTCACACTGAAACATACTATGCTCTCCATAACCATATTATGATCCTCACAACCATAGTATGTTGCACATACAACCATAGTATGATCTTTAGAACCCTAGTATGACTTACACACAACCATGCTATGATACCCAAATTTTTTTGTAAAGACTGGGTTAAGTTGTTATTCAACAATAGAGATTTTTATTAAATAATTTATGTAAAAATACATAAAACTCTTTATAAAGGGAGTGATTTAATTAACAGTCGAAACAATTTATTTTATAAACATATTTCAGTTATACTAATCCGTAGTTTGTTTTGAAAAAATTTAATTTATATATAGAAACTACTATTATTGCGTAAGATTCGTAATAATAACATTGTCAAATTAAAAATAAATTACAATTTTGCCTGCACGCAGAAAAAAAGTATGGTTGTGGTGACAATATTCGAAAAGGATAATACTATTGGTGGGTATATGGTTGTGGTACAACAATATTATGATCTTCACAACAATAGTATGATTAAAATACAACCATACTATGATCCTCACAACCATAGTATGATTCACACGCAACCAAGTTTTCATCCCTACAACCATAGTATTATCACACACAATTATACTATGATCCCCAATATTATTTATTAGAATTGGTTTAAGTTGTCACAAATAGATTTGAATGATGAAAATTATTCAAAAATACATTAAATTCAAAATAATAGGAGTGATTTATTTCACAGTAGAAAAAATAAGTTTAAATAAACGTAAGCGTTTTTATTTAAAAAATTTCAGTTAAACAAAGCAAAAGCAGCTTGTTTAAAAAAATTTTAATTTCGATAAAAAAGTACTATTGTTGCATTAGATCCGTACCAATAACATTTGTTCTTTGTTGTTGCTATAACCATATTTAAATTTGGCAATAATACTATTGTTACATTTCAACAATATTAATATTGCAGCAATTATACTATTATCAAAAATAAATTCAGTTAACAATGCTTTGGTTGCGACGAACATACTTTTATTGCGGAAAACATATGATTATTGCCGTGACCATGTAGTAACCATGCTTTTTCTCTGCGTGTGTATGATTACCGTAATCATGTTATATCATGTTACATTGCAACAATATTAATATTGCCGCAATCATACTATTGTCAAAATTAAATTCAAAAAACAATACTAAGGTTGCGACAAACATATTTTTATTGCAGATAACATACTATTGTTGCCGTGACCATATAGTAACCATATTTTTTCTCTGCGTGCGTAAAATTTATGTTATAAACAGAACCGAGACAACCAACGATTTAACATTTTGAAAAGAAGTTTAACATGTTTTCCATGACATTTCGTTAAATTTTAGCTCTTTAAATTTCTTCCGGGGTTTTTTGATTACCACTTATATGCTTTTATCAAGTTTTTTTTCTGTTTTATTAGGATTATTTTAATTTATATTTTTTTTATTTTATACTGCAATAGTTTTAGTAGTTTATAACACTCTGCGACAAATGGTAAGGTCATAAGTGTTCCAGCGTTTCGCTGGGTCTCATCTAGGAATCGAGATATATCGATTTGAAGTTAGTAAGTATCGTATAGGGGAATTTGTCACGTTTTAGGCTCTTTTGTTTGACATAACTCAAGAACCACTCGTCCGATTTAGCTGAAACAAATTTAGAAAAATTAAGAATTACAATTCCTCTAATCTGTTCTTAAACAAACGAAAATAAATGTATTTAAAAAAAAAAATAAAAAAAAAAAATTTTTCTTCATGCGCTTATTTTTAACTTGGAAACTATTACTTGTAAAGGAAAATAATATATGAACAGATTAAGGGAATTGTAATTCTTGGTTTTTTAAAATTTATTTCAGCTAAATCGGACGAGTGGTTCTCAAGTTATGTCAAACAAAAGAGCCAAAAACGTGACAAATTCCCCTATACGATACTTACTAACTTCAAATCGATATATCTCGATTCCTAGATGAGACCCAACGAAACGCTGGGACACGTATGACCTTTTTTTGACCGATATAACTTTCCCCGGTGGTTTCATCCCAAACCGATTGTGGCTGTCGCACAGTGTAATGTTCTATTTAACATTTTGATGCATATTGTAATTTTGCTGTAATAGGCCCCCAATGGGCTTCGAATAACATGTCAATAAAGAAATGAAATGAACTGAAATTTAGACAAATATTTAAGTTAGTGAAATTAAATCATTTCTGTTCAAGTTCCACGGAATTATTCTTCGGTTCCTGCGGACCTTAGAACCTTGGGTCAAGGCCTCAAATTAAGTCGAATCGGATTATTATTTTCAAGAAGTTAAATTTTTGGCACATATATGCCGCTTCCAGTTTCAAATTGTACAAAACCTTAAATATATTTCGATACATATTTAAAGTTGTGACGACATTTTAGTGTTTTCCATTACCTACGAGTATATGTTCCCGAATATAAGAATTGACAAGCCTAACGACCAGCGTGGTAATGGTATAATGACGTCAGCCAGGAATTTAAGCTAACTGGAGCTATTTGGACTTTACAAACAGCTAAACAATAGCTCTCTCACGACGAACCCAAATGAAACGGTCATACTACCCGTGCTTTAACATGGCGCTGAAACCGATGTAGCAATGTTGGGAGAGTACGAGAGGAAAAACATTTGATCCTATTTGTTAAAATGGCATATGAACAGTTTACTATATGCCAACATCTCAAAGTCGGGCGCATCAAACTGCAGCGATGCTCTAAAATGAAAAAAAGAAGGGGTGCGCGGTGAAATGGCCGACCGAGGCGTAAAGACCCAGTTCAGAAAGACCTAAGGAATCTATGTATACATAACCCACTGGATGTCACTGTCACAAGATCGAAGTACGTGGAATTTAAAACTAATAGCAGCTAACGACTCTTTGAGATTAAGAACAGCCGTTTAAGTAAGAAATATACTTAGTTGGGATATAAATACTGTTACAACATTGAACACACCCATTTTAATAGTAGAACTGAACATACCCAGTTGATATCATATGGGTTTTGAAACCCATAAAACTCAATAGCGTTAGTCTGTAACGGGATTTTAAAGTTGTTTCATCATTCATCAAGGAGTGGTCAGATAATGAGAACCGTATCGCTCTGATAGCGCTTTTCAAGTGTGAAATAAAAAAAGCGATATTTTTAAAACGCTCCGGCCACTAGGGATTAGCCGCTTGTTCGTCTACCGATGCATAAAACTGTTTGAGGAGACTGGAGATGTAAAAGACCGCCACCGGTCGGGCCGCCCACACTCTGTTCGAACACCGCCTGTCATCAAAGCCGTTAAATCAAGAATTCATAGAAATCCGCTCCGAAAACAGAAAATCATGGCCCGTGAGATGAATATCACGGAAAAGTCCATTAGTCAAATCATTAAAAAAGACTGGGGACTTGGGGCTTTCAAACGTTGTACCGGACATTAATTGACTGCAGCTTTAAAAAAAATAGGATTGAAAAATGCAAATGTCTTTTGGTGAAGCACGCTGAAAACTTGCACAGAAAAATTTTGTTCACCAATGAAAAAATGTTTACCGTTCAGGAAAAATTTAACAAGCAAAATGATAAAGTGTATGCGCTGTCATCTAAGGAAGCATCTGAACTGATCCCAAGGGTGCAAAATGTCATCACCCAGCTTAAGTCATGGTTTGGTAGGTATCTCTTACGATGGGGTCACTGACCTGCATTTCTGCGAATAAGGAGTCAAAACATCGGCCAAAGTTTACCAAGAAACCGTTTTGGAAGTTGTTGTGAGGCATATCATAGCAATTCCCTGTTCCAAAACCAGCCATGGACTTTCCAGCAGGATTCTGCGCCGGCCCATAAGGCTAAAACGCCCCAGGCCTGGCTTCGAAACAATTTGCCAGCGTTTATTTCCTCTAAAAAATGGCCCTCAGGCAGTCCAGATTCGAACCCATTGGATTACAAATTGTGGACGGTTTTAGGGGACAAGGTTTGTCACAAAAGATACCCCAACATTGGATTTCTTAAGACTGCTTTGGCTCGAGCTGAGGCCAATTTTCCAATGGACGAGGTTCATGCAGCTTTTGACGATTGGCCAGTGCGACTGTGTGTAAAGGCAAAAGGCGGACATTTCGAATAAGTAGGTTCTTTTTGGATACAGTATACATCAATAAATATATTAAAAAATATTTGGTCCAAAAACATTAAGTACTTGTTATTTTACAGCATAAAACGTGTATAACAGTATTAATGTTCCTACTAAGTACATAGTCCCATTCTATTATGGATATTGTATGTGACAGCGCATAGAGAAAGGGTAAAATAAATCAATTTTCATTTTTTTCTTTTTTTGATGTGGACAACATCTAAGCATCGAAATAGACCGATCCCATACCCCAAAAGTGTTCCTTCCCAGAGATATGCGCCTTTTATGAAAGTGAAGTTGACGATTCTAAGCGCAAAAAAGGGGCCTAATCTTTAAAATGGCTCTCCTGAACAAAACTTTTCATCAACGTTTCACTTTTTTTTTGATGTGGACAACATCTGAGCATCGAATGAGACCGATCCCATGCCCCAAAAGTGTTCCCTCCCTGAGATATGCGCGTTTTATGAAAGTGAAGTCGACGATGCTAAGCGCAAATAGAAAGGGACCTAATCTTTAAAATGGGTCTCCTGAACAAAACTGGTTATTTACCTTAGGTTACTTTCTATTTTGCGCGTCACATATGAAGATATCTTACAATACTGACTCTCTGTCAGTTAAGATTTCTTTCAATAAAGAGCTGTTACTGTCAAAGTAACATATGATTTAAAAAGAAATGCCTAAATGGACCACCCATTGTTTACTGTATCACGCTAACGTGCACCAGCTTGTTTAAGTTAATCTTTTCTTAATTTACGATTATTGGGTGGTACTCGTATGAGGTTTTAATCTTGTTTTTCAAAGTATTCAAAAAAATTTCGTTTGATGTGATTTTAAAGCAGCTAGTTGCCGCACTGTGGCTTTTAATTCTAAACTCGTTTCTTAAGAATAAATCTTACTTTATTATATCCCCCAACATCCCATTAAGGAAGATGGGTGGAGTTTCTTTCTGAGCTGTGAGCTGTGTACGATATATATCTCGCACTTACTAATCGGGTACTACTGACTTAGTTGTTAATAGATTTTTGGGGCTTACAGAATAATCTCTTGCTGATGAAGTTGCCAGTCTTTTACACGCAGGGAAAAGATATGGTTACAATGTCCACATGGCAACAATAATATATTCTCTGCAATAAAAGTAAGTTCGTCGCAACCATAGTATTGTTTTTTGAATTTTATTTTGAAAGTAGTATGATTGCGCCACTATAAATAATGTTGAAATTGAACAACAGTATTTTTTGCCAAATTTAAATATAAAAATATGGTCGCAGCAGCAGTATAACTATGGTTGGTGCACCAACAGTATTGTTTTTTTGGTTTTAATGTTAACAATAATATTATTGCGGCAATCATACCGTATGATTGTATTTTTTATAAGTACGAATATCGGGTTTGAAATCCAGTTATTGTTTAAAATCTTACTCAAATATACTATTTTATGTGTAAATTAATTTTTTTTCTAAACAATCTGCATTGGATTAGTAAAACTGCAATATTTGTAATTAATAAAACTCTTAGTTTTTTTAATGTCTTTTTTCTTTTGTTAAATAAATCACTCCTACTAAAACCTATCTAAATTTTTCTCTATAAATTCATTAGCCCTTTAGAGTGGACTTTTAACTCTAGGTGCGGCTCTTGTTTATAGACATTTTATTGAGTGCAGCTCAATAGACTCAAGAAATCTGTCTCTCAAGGCGATATTAAACGGAATCACATACTAGGTGATATTCATCCGTACCGGTTTACGAGTATAAATCATTTGTTTGAACATCATTCTTTACCGATGCATTTTGTTATGTATCAAAGGTTGTTGTTTTCAAAACAAACTAAGTGGTGTCGATTTGTTAAGGCACTGAACCATGTTGACTCAGATTCCGAGTGTTTCATAAGAAATTTGTTAGTTTAATTTTTGTTTTGTTTTGCAACACGTGTGTTATTTAAATTTGCATTATCTCTAGATGACAGTCTACACGATGAAATCGAAATAATTAAATGAATTCAGCGCGAAAAATGCTCTTATCTGAAAATGTTCCAGATTAAAAATACACGCGATATTGACAGATGAAGCATTATTTTCGATTCTCCTTGTCAGCGGTTTGAAAAAGGTGCATAAATACTTGGTCTATAAATATAAACCCGGCCAATAAATCCGCATAACTATGTCTTTTCGTGAACATCCACTAACTAATCATGTACCTGTGATACAAATGCGTCCTTTCGATATCGATGGTTTAGAATGTATGCAAAACAAACCGAAAATTTAGTCACGTTATCGAAACACAACCGGCATGGAGTGGCTGCATTGCCTTGTCTTAATGGCCAAACAAAACGATTTAAACAAATTATGTTTATATCGTATATTTATGATATTCACATCAATATCCGTTTGTCATGAAACCGGTATCATTAGAGATGTTAATTAATTAACTCACTTCCAGTCTAGACCCGAACCCTACAGCCAAACCCATGTCTGTACATCACATGAATGCCACAGAGGTAACATAAACGAGTAAGTTAAGTTTTAAGACGGGCGAGACCGACTATATGATACACTAACCACACGCTTTATACTCCATAATCTTAGTATATAACCTTAAATTCTAAAGTATTATCACCGAATTGCTGGTTTCCTCTATATCTATCATACATATATCGCTTATCTGGAACAATACTTTCGCATATCACAAACTAAAAGACATTAAAATCTGGTGAAATGTTTCGCTCCTTGATTGACCATATAAACTCGTAGGGGAATCCCAAATTGTGGAGTACACGCAGAGAAAAGACATGATTACTATATGGTCACGGCAACAATAATATGTTCTTTACAATAAAAGCATGTTCGTAGCAACCATAGTATTGTTTTCTAAACTTTATTTTGACAACAGTATGATTGCGGCAATATTGATATTGTTGAAATGTAACAATACTATTATAGCTAAATTTAAAAATGAAAATATGGTTGTAGTAACCATGTAAATATTGTTGGTGCGACAAAAGTCTTGTTGTTAAAGATTTACGTAAACAACAATATGATTACAGCAGTCATACCGTATGGTTGAGACTATGAACAAAGAATGGCAGGTTTTAAAGACTATATATGTGACAGCGCATAGAGAAAGGGACCTAGGGGTAAAAAAATCAATTTTCATTTTTTGATGTGGACAACATCTGAGCATCGAATGAGACCGATACAATGCCCCAAAAGTGTTCCCTCCCAGAGATATGCGCGTTTTATGAAAGTGAAGTCGACGATTCTAAGCGCAAATAGAAAGGGACCTAATCTTTAAAATGGCTCTATTGAACAAAACTTTTCATCAACTTTTCACTTTTTTTTGATGTGGACAACATCTGAGCATCGAATGAGACCGATCCCATGCCCCAAAAGTGTTCCCTCCCAGAGATATGCGCGTTTTATAAAAGTGAAGTCGACGATTCTAAGCGCAAATAGAAAGGGACCTAATCTTTAAAATTGCTCTTCTGAACAAAACTGGTTTTTAACCTTTGGTCCCTTTCTATTTTGCGCATCACATATGCTGTATATTTATGCTTGGGGTTTATGTGCCCACTGACCTGCATTTCTGCTATTGTTGCGAGGATCATAATATTGTTGTGCCACAACCATATACCCAACAATAGTATGATCCTCTTCGAATATTGTTACAGAAACCATATTTTTTCAGCGTGTATAGTCCATAGACCAATCAAGTCAAATTCAGGTGCTTTTTATCGTATGTGCGGGCTCATGCCACACATCAAATATTATTGAAATCTCAAACCATATTTCTGTTGGACCACAATACGGAGGTTAATTTGTATGAAGTCTATATCAAAACATGGACTGATCTCGTCTATTTTGAATGTTTTTTCTGTCGCGAAACAACGCTGCTAAGCGAATTCACTGAAAATCTGACGAAATTTGCCGGTGATAGGTCGGCTTGTCCCCAAATAGAGAGGTACATTTGTATGGAAGCTATATCAAGGTTTAGACCGATCTTGGCCATTTTTAGCAGTGGTTATTGTGTGTCCAAAATAACGCCACAAACCAAATTTAAGGTATAATTGTGATATTTTATGGAAATACTTTAAAAGAGTTTTTTATCGTGGAACATTTAGTCTTATAAAAGGAAACTTTTTTCCCTGGGCTGATTTCGCCCATTTGCAGTCCCACACGGCTTATGTCTATAAGCAACTATCGAATCGTTCTAGAGTAGGTGGGCACATTTCCCGGGGGCAGAATGAACACATAGACCGATATGGAGCAATTATATTATGGTGGGATATATATTCGATTTATTTGCGCTAGATCGAAGTTCATATGTTTCCTGTAGAGCGACGGGACCTCAAGTCAGAAAGGACACATATACAGGGGGGGCAATTCAAAATTTTAAGTTTGAATCGGCTGTAAAAAAATAGTAATAATTTGTTTACAATTTCTTGTTTTATTGGATAGGTTGAACCTTGTCATTTAATAATGGAACACAATATCATTTATATGACTACCACAACTGACTCGGCTGTAGCTCATCCGATCAACCCAATCTTTCAGTACATTTTCGATTGTTTCTGGTCGAATCTTTTCAATAGCATTTTCGATGTCATGTTTCAATGCTTCAATTGTCTCTGAATTCATAACATTTGTCGAGAGGATTTGAGCCTAATTGTTAGAATAACTGACCGACCTAGAACAGACAATTTTGCGTGGGAGCTACATTTAAAAGTGGTTCTGATTGAACAGTATTAATTATACCCTACACCATTCTATGGTTCAGGTAATTATAACTTAGTGAACATGTTTGCAACACCTTAAATGAATGGTAGGTATACCAATCGATTTTTTGAACATTGCTGTAGTAGTATGGCCTAATGACGAATTGTTTTGAAATTAGTCCACATCTTATTCGTAGGTTTTTCTCGATTTCAGATTCTACAACTTTAAACCCCTCATATTACATCGAATTTTAATAAAATTTCGCACAGAACGTTACGAATTCCCATCTCTGGTAAAATTGAACCATATTATACCATGATTTCTAAAAACCTCTACACAATGATCTCTCGATATTTGATGTTTTGAAACTTTAGATGCCAACTATTGCACATTACCTTATTAGCGACCAATAGTTTACCCTGGTTACATCGACCATGTAGGTCCATAGTGTGTATCGCCTTCATACTCCAGATTTTAGAACCTGCATTTTTTAAAGCCCCGAATTACACCTCATTCCGACCCAATTGCGCATAGAGCGTAACGAGTCCCCAACACTCATCTCTTTTGATAGTAGACTATATCGGTCCATGTATTTGCATAGCGCCTGCCGCCCTAAGATCACATTGTAAATGAAATCTAGTTGCAACAAAGCATAGTGCAGTAACTGCTATCTATATTTATCCCAGGAGAAATTTGGACGTTCTGTGTTTCTTATAGGGTTGTGTACAGTATCTTCTAGTCGGCCCAGCGGGACTTTAGCATTTTTACCTTGTTTTTTTACATGGATGTAGTCTTTAAAAGTAAGGGTACTACTGCCTTTAAGTAAATGGGTCCTAACGACCCTCTGCAGCAACATGAATCAAATGGCACTATTGCCAATGAGCCCGGAGCAAGGCCCAGACGACCCTGCGCAGTATGTATCGTGTGACAAATGGAACTAATGATATTGGCCACAGTCGACTCGAAAGAAAGGTCTTAGTTTCCATTCAAAAGGAGATGTAAGGGCTGCTATATTTATACAAGTATATTTCCGGCCTAATAATGAAAATGCTAATATTTATCATCAAAAATGGTTTTATTGTTTTTCAAAGTATTCTCCAGCATGTTTTATACACTTTTGCATGCGCTTAAACCAATTGTCGAAGCACTTTTTTCACTCCGATGTAGACACCTCCAAAACATGGAGGTGTTGGCCACGCATTTTTTTTCTTGATGTGCGGGAATAAAAAGAAGTCATTGGGTGCCAAGTCAGGGCCGCACAGCGGATGACCCATCAATTCTACGTTTTGGCCGGTCAAAAAGGCGCAGGTTTGAGCCGATGTGTGAGAGCTCGCATTGTCATGGTGCACAATGATACGTCTTCTATTGTTCGTTTTTTCGAATTTCTCTGAAGACTTCAGGCAAACAAATTGGGGCGTACCACTCACAATCGACCTACTACGTTGCTCAAGCGGAACAGTCGCCACATGACCAGTTTTGCCGAAGAATCAGGCCACCATTTGCTTGGAAGTGCTTCTTCCACGAACAACTTTCGTTGGATTTGGCTCGTCTTCGAAGACCCCGGCTCATACGCATAGAACCATTATTCGTCACCTGTGACGATCTTATAAACGTCTTTTGAAGCACTGCGATTGTATTTTTTTAAAAATTTCTTTGCACCTATCGACACTATCATTTTTTGGAGCGATTGTCAAATTGTGCGAGATCCAGCCAGAACATACCTTTTTACGGACAGGTATTCATGCAATAACGAATGTATGCTGGTGGAAGAATTGCCCAAGGATGCCTTTATCTCACGGTATGTCACATGACGATCTTGCATTATCAGTTCATGCACGGCATCAATGTTCTCTGGCACAACGGGCGTTTTTGTACGTCCTTCGTCTTTGAGCGAGCGTCGGTCACGGTTGAATTCATTAAACCAGTTTTTCACAGTGCCTGAGAATGGTGCTTCTTCGCCATACAAAGATTTAAGTTCATCGATGCACTCTTGACGTGATAATCCTCGTCGAAAGTTGTGAAAAATGATCGCACAAAAATGTTCACGAGTTAATTCCTTTTTTTGCCAAATTGATTTTTATAAATCACTGTAAACAACACAAATGATGGTCGTACGTCAAAACGTTCTGAGTACGTTTCTGCTAAACAATGTCAAACTTTCCAACGAATGGCGCCAGGCCAGACTAGGCCAGAAATATATATATAGCAACCCTCGTAATATAGATTTACTGTACGTTAATATAAGTTTTTTTTTTATTTTATTTATTTATTTACATATGTATTACAATTAAAATTATAATGAACTTAGTTAAAGGGCATTAGCATCGAAGGCTATCAACCGAGGAATATAAGTCTATATTTGATAGAATCGGCGAAGTTGGGAGGCTTTGCCTGTGCAGAGTAAGCTTCTCGCCAACACGTCTATATGCCGCTTAAGGTTTTGATGTAGTGGCTTCTAGATCAGAAAAGGCCATTGTATACTATTAAAACATAAACCTATATGCTGCAATTACCACATGTATTAATCCGGAAAAGTGCAAACTATCGTTGAAATATTATTGATTACAACGATTAGTGGATGGCTGGACGTCGTTCAATCTTGGAAGGTTATTGTAAATCTATAAAAAACATAAATATGGAGTCTATCTCTTAAAATTGTAAGTGTTACAAACATCAGCACTAACTTATAATACCCTCTACCACTGTCTGGTGTAGGGTATAAAAACCATTAATAATCGCGTAAAATATGTCTAAGCACAAATAAAAGTGCCAAAAAACACCACCACTACATTGCGTTAGTGATAATGTGCCATAACACATGTCTCTTGTATTAGCCCTTGTTTTCATAAACTTGAGTCGGCTGGGCGGGGAGGGGTGTCACGTTTTTGGGAAATCCACTTTCGCGCCAACGAAAGCGACAGTAACCCCATAACCTCATTTTCACTCACAATAGCGGCCATTGGCACAACGCGATCAACGTTCGTTGATCTGCGCTGCGTCGTACATCTTATTCGCTTGTGTCTGTTTCACTACATGTGGGCTGCGCTACGGAAATTCAGTGGTTGTAGTTTCTGGTTTAACGAAAGTTTAAACGGGTTTTTGTAAGTCGTACTTGTACTCGAAGTCTGTGGCCCGTTTGTGTGAGCTCAGTTGAAAATGAAAGTGGTTACATTTCACTTGGCTCGAGCTATTGCGGTCGAGCGTGCAGTATGTGTGTCACGAGGTGTGTGAACTTGGCTTGGCTTTGGTTGTTCAACCTTGAAATGAAATACAATAACGTCGGTCAAGAGAGAAAAGAGCATTCAAAAGAGTAGTTAAGAGAATTCAAAGTCAAATTAAATAGATGTTTAAATATAAAATCAGGCAATTATTAGGCAGTAGTTTAAATTAAATTTGTTGGATGGCAAATGATTTTCCAACAGGGACGAGCTGATGTTTAAGCTGAATAATAAGAGTTGCGTGTGGAAAGAGGTGCGGAAAGAGGCTCCGCGTCTTAGTTGTGTAGCTCTTTTTCGCGGGATTTAATGCTCGCTGAATTTGAGGCAAATAATAGTACTTATTGTGTATAAGTACTATTATTTGCTTCCCTATTTTCCTCTAAAAGAGGGTGTCTGCAGTCGAAAAAATAATACAGTGATCAGTGATTAAATCTCTCCGCTCTACAGCACAAAATGCTTTCTCGTATGGAGCAAAGACCCGAGTCGGTGCGTCGCAAGTCGGCGGAGTACCGTCGACGGCATTTCGCCGGAGCACTAAGCTTCCGCCGATACCTTGACCGCACTGTGGTTTATAATTTAATTGTACTGCCTATAAGCCCGATTTTCGTCATCATCAATTTCTAAAATTCTAATGCCATTCAAAAGCAAACATATTAAAACTAAGGCGGCTAAAAAAATTAGATCAAAATATTTGTGGCTGCTTCCTCATATTCTAACGATGAAATCCTTCGAAATTATCAGTCAAACACTCTGAGATTATCTAATAACTAACGCTTCTTGGTTTGTAAGAAATAGCATCATTGCCAAAACTGCTCTTTTTGGCTTAATAATTAGAATAGCCATTTACATCTAAATAACTTTTGGATGTGCTTGTTACATTTATGTTGATTTTCATAGCCATGCGGACAGGCAGGTGAATATGATAAGATCGTCTTAGGTTTTTTTAAGACAAGGCAATAACTCGGGTTAGGCTATTCTGGTATTTAGCGATTTATATCTGCAAGTCAATACACAAATTGTACACCTACAAAGCAACAGTTTACGATTTAATTTCATGAAGTTAAAACTAATTTAAAATCATGGTATACCTTTAGGCATATTAATATTAGAGTTACAGTGGGACGAAATAAATATCTATGTATTCATAATATGAATTTCATATGCTTAAATTGCTTAGCCATATGAGAGTTGATTGTGTTTATTATGAGATAAACCTCAAACCAGCATAATCAACATCATTAAACCAAAGATTCGTTCGTTTGCTTCAAATAATTGATCTAAATTTCATAACAACTTGCTACACTTAAATATCCAATTCGACCTACCGACCTACCTTGTTAGCTGGTATGCAATTCCAAAAGTCTTCACAAAAGGCCACAACTCGTAAATTTATTAAAATTTCATAGGGGGTTAACTGAAAGTCGATATTCTTCCTGTTTATTATACAGATCTGTTTAGAAACACTATTTAACTCCTCTGAGCGATGTCAAAGTACAGGTTGCAAATACATTTAAACCGATTTTGACGAAATTTCGTTCTTTATATATTATACAAATAATGTATATCGAGTTATGTGCGCCCTATAACAATTCATGTTGGTCCGTGGTGTAATGGTAGTGTGCACGAATTTCAGCCAGTAAAGCCAGGTTCAACACCGGGTAAGAACATCCGTCAATTTATGGGTGACGGGTTCCCCTCGTCATAATCCGTGACTTTAGGAGTACGAGATTTATCTCTAAGCCAAGTCAAAACTTCTCTATAGAATAAATCCGAAGGGCTGGGAACCGTCGCACAGTGGGAAAATTACGAAAAAAATTGGAAATAATTCGGCCATTTCGTTTGTAATGGTCCGATTTAAATGAAAATTTACATTGACCTTCTTGAAGTGTTACTGAGCTTAAGTTTTGAATTTCATGCATCTGTGTTTAACAGGTGCTGCACAGTGGGCCCTCAAAGTTGGTCACCTCGAGTTAAAATTTTCTTTTTCAAGCCGCCAAAAGCGTATTTGTGGTCCGATCGTAATAATTTTTTCTTTAGTGAAATCTGCTGGACAAACCCAACCAAAAATGTTATTACAAATTTTTTCATATCTCGTACAATAAAAAAGATATCGGGACTTAAAGTTTTTTTTTCGAAAAATTTGCTTTGGATTTTCTGGGATTATTTTATTTTTGGGAATCAGTTTTAGGTGAATCGGGGAAAATTTAATCCTGGTTTAAAGAAAACAATTGGTTAATGTTTTAAAAAAAGAATTGTAGCAAAATCACCAATAATATGAAAATGCCAGCTGTTCAAAGTCAACTATTGCGAAAAAAGTGGGATTTTGAGTGTTTTACGGCGAAAAGGTACCTTTACTCTTATGTCAATAACTTTAATGTTTCTTAAGTAACATACAAAAAATTTGCATTTATTTCAAAGAAAACTTTATGCTTAATACAAATAATAAGCAATTGTGACCCTAGTCGGTACTTTTCTTGCTCCAGGCGTCTCCAAATATGGGCATTTTTTTCAAAAAAAATTGAGTTTGAGCTCAAATAAAAAAAATCGCCACACTGCTGGCCCAATTTGGTGCTATAAGTCAGTTAACTACATATGTTTTCTAAAATCCCAAGCAAAGAAATTTTGCGGGAGGCCATTTCTAGGACAAAAAAAATGAGTTTTTGTTAAAAATCCCATTTCTGGGATTTTGTTTTCCCCTGTGTCAAATTTTAGAAAAGTGGCAACTCCAATTTTTTTTTTGAATAAGTTTTTCATTTTGTCACAAAAATATTGATACTACGTAAAAAAATCAGGTTTATATCTCCAACCAGCAAAATTTTATAGTGGTCTGAAATATTGACTTTTTTTTCTCGTTTTTATCAATTATTATTCAACATATTGAGTTAATTGCATTCTTTTTTATAATCTGTTAAAACTAGAGGTAATTACCTTTCCATTGGTATATAAAAAGTATATCCTTTTACCTACACTTATAACAGCACGTGCGCTGGAATAAGACCCCTTTGAGTAAAATATTAATTTTTTTGGTAAATAGCAATTTCATTTTGTGAGAGATCAATGTTGTTGCATTTAAAAAAATCAAATTTACACATTTCCAATCGCAAAAAAGTAATTTAATTGTTGCAGATAGAAAATTTGAATAAAAAGATGCTATTGACTTCATTTTTTGTGAAAAACTTTTTTTAAATAAATTAACATTTAAATAAATCTTATAATTAAAAAACATTAAACTTAAATGATTTTATTCCACGTCCAGCATATCTAATAAATCAGAAAATTCTTCTTCGTCTCCATGCGTCATTTCGTGGTACGAAGTCAACTTACTTCTCATGGAGGATAAAAAAGGATCTGAAGATAATAATAAACTATTAAGTAAGTCTTCGTTTTGTGCTATTCTTGAGCATTTTCTTGTGGAAAATTGTTGAACATATCTGAAGTCTCGATTTCTAGCTTCTTGTGGTTCTTCAGTTAACTCGCCTATAGGGAGAAGGTGAGACTCGATTATTTGTTTCCCATGGAACAGGACTCTGTGTATAGTTGGCGTTAGATCTTTCCAGGGATAGAGATCAGCAAGCATTTTTAAAATTCGTTCGGCGTAAACTCCAAATTTATCGGAATTAATCTTTTGTTTGGAATTCAGAGCTAAAAGCAATATATTAACCATTCGAATCAACTCCTTATTGATTCCAGTTATTTCTGCAGCTGTATTATAGTCTGCGAAGAATCTTCTGGCAGTGTTTCCATCATTTGTATTCCCAAAGTTCGAGCGTGGTTTAGAAATATTTAGGCCAGTTTGTTGTTTAAATGCATCTTGAATTCTTTTTTTTTCACTTGCTCTCATTTCATGCATTTCTTTGTTAGCTCGAATGTTTTTCCTTTCATTTCCTGGTATAGATTTATACTTAATGTCATAAGCAAGGTTTAGAAAGTGTTCTAGAAACCTGATTCGAGCATGTAACGGTGCTATTCCAAACTCAAGGGTATCTTCATTGACTACTGAATTATTCGAAGCGTTTGAAAAATTAACTTTGCTTTTATTGCAAATGAAACACTTCCAGCTAGATTTGTTTCCTGTAATATCGTTTGCGGCTTTTCCATCTACCATTGTCAGGAACATTTTAAAAGATATTGTAATAGAATACCTGTCGAATTTAAATGCAAAATCTTCTAATCTCGAAATATCATCTTTTAATTTGTCTGTGATGGCTTTAGTTAAATCACTCGTTTCTTTATGATATACGAAGGAGATTGGTCTGCAATAAATTTTGGAGCCAGGTGTTGGATTACGCCATATTGCTTCAGTAGGGTTTGATTTTCTGCGCGAAGTTGAAGGTAAGGTAGAGTCTAAATTTAACCTCAGAGGAACCAAAGATGCCATGAATACGCTCTTGAATTCGATCTGGGTAGATTGGCTATCAGAGCATTGTTTGTATTCCGAAAGTGCTGACAAACCATCACATCCCCACTTGCATATTAATTGAAGATGGCTGTTGTTGATTTTTTTTAGTTGTTCCTCATTCAATGTTGTTATTATCCTACTGGCAGTATTTTGGAGAAGTAGTTCCAAACTAACGCTGCCGGCCTTTTCTGTAATTATCACTGGGTTTGGCAAAATTTCCATTTTTCGTTCCTTTATTCGGTTGTATGCGGGAAACATGTCACATCCTTTATCAAGCAGAATTCTTCTTAAATGAGTGTACTTGTTCTTACTCAATCCCAATTCGATGATTAAAGCTAATGCTTCTTCCTCGCTAAAACCAGGACATGGTGTTGCAATACTTCTTTCAATGCGTTGGAGCCGCCTTGGTGATGCTTCCGTTAACACGTCTGCAATTCTTTTTGCGCTAGATGGCCGATTTTCCACCGTCAGTAATTCCTTGAATGTATTACAAATCTTTGAAGGTGAATGATTTGCCATCTCAGCCGACAACCGTTGTTTCTTTGCCTTTGGACATAGATCGTCGTATTCCTTAGTAGGAGCACCCACTAAAGCAGGGACAGTTTTAAATTCAATTATACTGTCGAGCCACTCAGTTGGTAATCTTGAATAATTCCTGTGATACTTCTCCATGAGCCGGTCAAATTTTTTCAAAAAATTTAATACTTTGCTGCTTTCGTTAGATTGTGTTATCTCGCTATATGTTGACTCTATGCACTCTATTAAATATGCTACTCTGTTCTCCATTTTCCGAAGTTTGGTGTTTTTTAAAAATTCAACAAGTTCTTGAACAAGGAGTGTTATCGTCATGGCGGATTAATTTGTTATGATAAACCCATACAAAATCGGCGGTTCTTATATCAATGAGTAATACTTACAGGTAATCACAATAATATCCGCAATTAATACTTGACTAAAATACCAGGTATTCCCCAAAAATACATTTATAACAATGAATTTTTATGTACCCAGGTACATTCGCCTAAAATGTTGCACAATATTCCGGACATAGGGGACAGGTATTCCCCCAAAACATATAAGAATGAATGTTTAGGTACCTAGATCCATACTATACAATACTACCCATTTTCCGTTTTTACACAATAGGTAAACAATAATGGTAAAAATATATATTTTTGCTATTTATGGATAGGTACGAGAATTTTTAAAATTGGTATTCTTACCTATAAAATTCATACTTTACTCAAAGGGGTCTTATTCCAGCGCACGTGCTGTTATAAGTGTAGGTAAAAGGATATACTTTTTATATACCAATGGAAAGGTAATTACCTCTAGTTTTAACAGATTATAAAAAAGAATGCAATTAACTCAATATGTTGAATAATAATTGATAAAAACGAGAAAAAATTTTTTTTTTGTGAAGGTAGCAAAAAAAGTCAATATTTCAGACCACTGTAAAATTTTGCTGGTTGGAGATATAAACCTGATTTTTTTACGTAGTATCAATATTTTTGTGACAAAATGAAAAACTTATTCAAAAAAAAAATTGGAGTTGCCACTTTTCTAAAATTTGACACAGGGGAAAACAAAATCCCAGAAATGGGATTTTTTAACAAAAACTCATTTTTTTTGTCCTAGAAATGGCCTCCCGCAAAATTTCTTTGCTTGGGATTTTAGAAAACATATGTAGTTAACTGACTTATAGCACCAAATTGGGCCAGCAGTGTGGCGATTTTTTTTATTTGAGCTCAAACTCAATTTTTTTTGAAAAAAATGCCCATATTTGGAGACGCCTGGAGCAAGAAAAGTACCGACTAGGGTCACAATTGCTTATTATTTGTATTAAGCATAAAGTTTTCTTTGAAATAAATGCAAATTTTTTGTATGTTACTTAAGAAACATTAAAGTTATTGACATAAGAGTAAAGGTACCTTTTCGTCGTAAAACACTCAAAATCCCACTTTTTTCGCAATAGTTGACTTTGAACAGCTGGCATTTTCATATTATTGGTGATTTTGCTACAATTCTTTTTTTAAAACATTAACCAAAGTGTTTTCTTTAAACCAGGATTAAATTTTCCCCGATTCACCTAAAACTGATTCCCAAAAATAAAATAATCCCAGAAAATCCAAAGCAAATTTTTCGAAAAAAAAACTTTAAGTCCCGATATCTTTTTTATTGTACGAGATATGAAAAAATTTGTAATAACATTTTTGGTTGGGTTTGTCCAGCAGATTTCACTAAAGAAAAAATTATTACGATCGGACCACAAATACGCTTTTGGCGGCTTGAAAAAGAAAATTTTAACTCGAGGTGACCAACTTTGAGGGCCCACTGTGCAGCACCTGTTAAACACAGATGCATGACATTCAAAACTTAAGCTCAGTAACACTTCAAGAAGGTCAATGTAAATTTTCATTTAAATCGGACCATTACAAACGAAATGGCCGAATTATTTCCAATTTTTTTCGTAATTTTCCCACTGTGCGTCGTGGAACAGTATGTATTTCATCGCTACAACCGAATCTTGATAGGGTACACGGCAGTTTTCAGTAGTGGGAACTGACAGTATCGTTTGAAGATACAAAGTACTGGTAACCTTAACTAATTAGGACCTAATTTGTTCATATATTGGTTGTTCTTATATATTATTGGCTATAATAACCGAACTGAATTGGGTTGTCATTACCAAGAGCATTGATTTACAAGGCCAATTGATGTTTTATTTTAGATTTTATGTATTCGGTTTTCTGGCCGAAATACGAACGTTTTCCGTTTAATTTTTACATTTAACGATTTTAAAATATAAATAGCGTTATTTGAATTGTGCGCAGTTTTTTTAAACTTGGTTTATGCTTTCAAATCTAAAAAAAAAAGTATTTACAAATGAAAAGATTTTGTTTGATTAAAGCGAAATTATTTAAGCCAAGTAAAGTGGCATTTAATTATTTCCGACTTTTTAAGGGTAGTGAGACACAAACTACGGGTTGGGCCATTTACAATTTTAAATTTGTATTGGCTGTAGAAAAAGTAATGATAATTTTTTTAGATTTCTGGTTTTATTGGAAAGTTTGAGGTTTGTCATTTAATAATGGAACACAATATCATGCATATGACTACCGCAACTGGCTCGGCAGTATCTCATCCGATAAAGATTGTTTCGTGTCGAATCTCTTCAAAGGCAACTTCAACTCAACTCTTCAATTGTCTCTGGGTGCTTTGCGTAACATTTATCCTTAATGGCTCCCGACAGAAAATAATCCAATAGAGCTTAAATCAAAGCTCCGAGTCGGCAAATTGACATAACGATATCGGCTGATTATAAGATTTTCAAAATCATGTCATGTCATTCTCTTGAATTTGGAAAAAAATATTCGTTGAGCATGACGCGGCCACGCTCAATGGCCCAATGATGCCGCCAGCCTAAAATTCACAACAAACAGCAACTCGTTGTGGATACATTGGCTTCTCAAATGTCATGCCTGTTTTTTCTATACCACAAATGCGGCAATATAGCTTATTGAACCGCCTACCGAGATGAAAATGATCTTCATCAGAAAACACGATTTTTCGGTAAAATTTTTCATCTCCTGCCAAACAATCTTCAGCCTATTGGGCGAATGGAAAACCCATCTGATGGTGTTCCATTATTAAACGGCAAAGTTCAACCTTTTCAATAAAATCAGAAATTTATAAAAATTATGAGTACTTGTTTTCACAAACAATTGAAATTTAAAATGTTAAATCGCCCTCTATAAAAAAAAAAAAATCATTTTTTTTTCTTTTTTGATGTGGACAACATCTGAGCATCGAATGAGACCGATCCCATGCCCCAAAAGTGTTCTCTCCCTCGTTTTATGAAAGTGAAGTCGACGATTCTAAGCGCAAATAGAAAGGGACCTAATCTTTAAAATGGCTCTCCTGAACAAAACTGGTTTTTAACCTTAGGTCCCTTTCTATTTTGCGCGTCACATATACCTCAAGTGAACATAACTTATTTATTAATTATTTTTTATTTATTAATATTTTTGAAAATGTTCTATATATATCCAAAAACGACCAAGTTTTAAACATTTATACATTTTCATTAAATAAAGGACACGCCCCAACTAATAATAATGGGACAACATTTCTCCAGTCTTAGATTTCGGATGTTAAAATTTTCTACGAAAATAAGCTTCATATGATTTTACTTCAGACTTCGTCTCACAAAAGGTCGAAAAACGAAGGAATATTTCATATGGTATACTCGTAGCGTTGCAAAATAAAAATTTCCTTGGCCCATAAAAAATAACTTGGAACTACGAGTGTCATTCTTTTGGGAATTTACAATACTACGTAACTTTATTTTCAGATATATTATTATTGGTACCAAAGTAACATGTAATTTATAATTAATCGGTTGTCATAACCACCAGTTTTGGCAACCAATAGTTTTACTGTTCTGTTGGTATAGCCCACTTATTGGTTGTAAGAATCTCAAAACTATTGTAGATTCCATCTTATGGTATGTCGAACCATGTAAACATCATCAATTGGTGATTGCAACAGAAGTATATTTATTCAACCGAA
Organism: Hydrotaea diabolus; assembly: GCA_963513945.1. NCBI lineage: Eukaryota > Metazoa > Arthropoda > Insecta > Diptera > Muscidae > Hydrotaea > Hydrotaea diabolus. Next base: position 77,362,167 of record OY740720.1, read on the forward strand.
TATCTGTAGTTTAGATCGATTTTCAACCTTTTTTTCTATGTGTGTATTGGGCCAAAGACTAATTCTATTGGAATTTGATAAACGCCTTGATAAAGCCTAGAATTTTTTCCGAATTCCAATCTTGTTACTCTAGAAGTCACATATAATCCCCAACCTCAATGCTTTTACATACAGCAACAAAACTAAAAACTTAATAGCAAAAAACCGTGTAAACTGATATGCATTTTTTGGGCTTAGATTAAAAAAAAAGGAATGTCTATTTTTCTCTTTCCGTTTTGGCCACTCTAGTTCCGACTTATATTTTTCAGTTTTATAGCCATAAGATATTTATAAACATTTTTAATCGAATGGCGCCTTTCGAACAGTTTAAAAAGGTTTTGTCTGCTATTCGATATTAGTATTAAATCAAAAACCGAAGATTTTGATATTTATTAGCATGCCAAGAAAATCATCCTAAACATTTGATATAAATTCCACCTTGCTCGGCAAGCAAGTTATCTTGCAAGAAACGCTAAAAAACTGTGGCACTTGTTCATAATACACGTAGAAAAAAAGTATGGCTGGAGTGACAATATTCGAAGAGCATTATACAATTATTGGGTAAATAGTTGCGGCACAACAATATTATGATTCTCACAACAAAAGTAAGATGTACACACACCCATACTATGATCCTTAACCACATTATGATTCACACATTCTCTGATCACCAAATCTATATTATGATCCTCTTAACTATAGAAAGTTGCACATACAACCATAGTATGACCCACAATCGCTCAAAAAAGGCTCTTGTAGATTGGTGCAAAGAAATTTTGAAAAAATACGATCGAGGTGCTTCAAAATACGTTTATAAGATCGAAACAGGTGACGAATCATGGATCTATGCGTATGAGCACGAAACAAAACAGCAATCGACCGTGTGGGTCTTCGAAGACGAGCCAATTCCAACGAAAGTTGTTCGTGAAAGAATCTATTCATGGCAAATGGTCGCCTGTGTCTTCGGCAATACTGGTCATGTGGTGACTGTTCCGCTTGAGCAACGTAGGACGGTCAATTCTGAGTGGTACGCCACAATTTGTTTGCCTGTAGTCTTCGGAGAAATTCGAAAAACGAACAAGTAAAGACGAATCATTGTGCACCATGACAATGCGAGCTCTTAAAAATCGGCAAACCAGCGCCTTTTTGACCGGCCAAACCGTCGAATTGATGGGTCATCCACCGTACAGCCCTTACTTGGCACCCAATGACATCTTTTTATTTCCGCACATCAAGAAAAAAATGCGTGGTCAACGATTTTCGTCCCCAAAGCGTTCAAAAACCATATTTTGGAGGTGTCTCAATGGGAGTGGAAAAAAGTGCTTCGACAGTTGGTTTGAGCGGATGTAAAAGTGTATAAATCATGCTGGAGAACACTTTGAAAAACCATTTTTGATGATAAATAATCGCATTTTCATTATGAATATTACCGCTATCATGCTATTTTAAAAATGAAATCTAAAAAACAATACTGTGGTTGCCACAAACATGCTTTTACGAGCATGTATAACAGAGAACATATTTTTGTGGCTGCGACCATATTTTTTTTTAATAACCAACACTCAGTGGATGCCCCCTATACATGCGGTGCATTGCGTTGGCGAGTGGAAAGTAAAGGATCGGAAGGGGAAAAGAGGGAGTAATGATTACTGACGCTTGCCTTGAACTTCTGGATGTCGCAATCAGTGGCAAATACATTTGTCGGAAGTCGATTCCACTTACGGACTGTACGAGCGAAAAACGAATTTGATCTGAAAAACGGGTGTGAATTCCTAGAAAGTCGAGTATCCCTGCCGAACATTATCACGTCAGGAATAAGGCGACGGATGTCTGATGAACACACACCATGAAAGTAACGATAGAACAGCGTCACGCAATCCAAATTCCGACGATGCTCAAGGGAAACAATAGAGTTGGATACCCTACTGTCACCTATCAGCACCATCGCTCTCCTTTGAACACGGTCAAGTAGCTCCAAGGATGATTTTGGAGCACCTGTCCATATATGGGAGTTGTATTCCATCTTTGGCCTGATGTTAGTTGTATAGATATTGAAAAGATCAGAAGGAGTGAAATATTTCATGCACCGCTTTAAAAAGCCTATGTACTTGAGTGCTTCTTTCGACACCTCGAATACATGTCTCACCCAACGAGCGTCACATTGTATTTTCGTGCCCAGAACATCGAGAGCTTCTGATTGTTCAATATCCGTACCATTGATAGAAATTGACGATAATGTTGGGTCAGCGAACCGCTTGTGAGACAACAAGCAGCACTGTGTCTTACATACATTAAAATCTACTCTATTCACTCGACCCCATTCGGAAATGGCCAGTAGATCCCGGCCAAGTGTCTCATATATAATTCGCCTTTTGTCTTCAATATATGGAAGACTCGGCCTACGGTCAAATGAATATGAATGACAGAGGTTACTTTCATCTGTGAAAGAGTAGATTGGATTCACTGTCTGACCCAAAAGATCGTCAATGAATATAAGAAATAAAGAGGGAGAAAGGACAGAGCCCTGTGGCACACCTGCGGTCAGTCTATGTGTGTTGGATGAGCAACCATCTGCCAACCCAACTCTAATAGTTCGATCTCTAAGAAAGCTCGATATAAATCGAGCAAACGTATTACCGACACCAAAAGCGAACAACTTTGATATGAGTGCAACGTGCGAGACTCTATCAAAGGCCTTGGAGATATCTAGAGCCACGACCTTACTCTCACCAAACTGGTGGATAGACCGACTCCAACGCTCCGACAAGAACGCCAACAGGTCTCCGGTAGAGCGATTTCTACGAAAGCCATACTGTCGATCACTTAGCAGGTCGTGGGTCTCTAAATACCTCACAAGATAGTGGTTTACCATGCTCTCCATTACCTTGAAGAGCGCAGAGCAAATCGCAATTGGCCGATAATTCGCAGGATTATTGGCTTCACCCTTTTAAGGGATTGGTTGGACGTTCGCAACCTTCCAACACGTTGGGAAAACTCCCGCACGGTAAGCGAGGTTGAAAAGGTTGCGTAACGGACGGGCTAGCGTCGACGAGCACTTACATAGGACAAGTACCGAAATACCATCCGGGCCCGGGGATTTATTTATATAGTACAGGTTTCTTACTTCAGTCCCACAACATACCATTTAGGAACAAAGGGGAACTTCTCTTAGTAAGCTGTGTATGATTTAATTTTTATACTCACTGACCGGGAATTACTGTTTAAGTCCTGCTCGAACGGCTTATGTATTTTATAAAGAAGTTTTTATATAGCTTAGAGATAAATCTCTTACTCGTAAAGTCGCTGGCATTTACGATATGGAAACTCGCCCCTGAAAAAGTGTTAGATGTTCTTACCCGGAGATGAAACTGGGTTAACTGGCATGATAGTCGTGCACACATCCATCACACCACGGCGGCCCACAATTATATACCAAATAATAAACATATTTTCTCTGCGTGTACGTATGCAACTTTTATAAATAAATCTCCTATTTGAGATACTCTTTGAAAATTTTCAGTGGTAAAACTGCCCTTTATGACATCCCAAAGTAGCGAACACGGTTTCGGAATACTGCTATAATTGTCTAGTAGCTTGATGAACAGCTGATCGATCAACCTAACCTGAGTTCACCGTAGCAAATTTTAAAAAGAATAGTTGAGCTGCTCTGTTTTCAATGTAATTTGATTCGAACTTTTCTGATTGTTATCATCCAATGCAAAAAACCAAATATTTCAATATGAGATTTCGAATAATGCGATTTCCATAACCAACTATAATTAATGAAATTAATTTAATCTAAAACAATTTTCACACAATTAATATCTCAACTAGATCACTCGCAAGAATTCGAAAACAATACAAGTGTAAACCCAGCCCAACCAATAGCCGGCAAAAAAATTTGAATACAATCAAAATGCAATAGAGCGGCGATTACAAAAACGAAGAAAAATTCAAAATTTGTTTATTTTAAAAATACATTAGCTTTCTTGTATGTGTTGTTGTATTCGTAAAATTAAATAAAATTTGACTATTTGTTGTTAATGTTGTGTGTATTATTGTTGTTTGTGGTGTTGTTATAGCTTTTGTTTTCAATGAAAATCTTCATAAAAAACGTGCTTTCATTAGGATTGATGATGCGAATGTTTGTTGTTGAGTGGGTGGGGCAGGGGAGAGTGAAAACCATCCGAAGAATTTATTAACCAGTCATCATTTCCATGAATTCTGAAATGAAAAGAAAGAAAATACAAAAAATAAGAATCTTTTGTTTCAATACTACATATATTGTTTCAAAATCTTAAACTATTTTTAAATGCACGATGGGGTAGCATTTGAACACTTTCACTTGCGTTTAACATTCGTTGTTATGAGCGAGCCGAAACGCGTGTGTGACTATTGGATCGACAGCCTTGGCAGGAGATGGTTAAACGCTTGAGTATGTGACAATTTTATAGTATTTTTTGCTATTTTGTTAAGCAACTATAAAATTTGAGTTCCTCTCGAAGAAGAAAATTCGATATGTCATGTGTAGATGACAAGAAAACAACAGCAACTGTTTAGGGTATTTGGTTGACATCTTTTTGAAGATATGGGCAATTAGTCACTTTTGTCATGTTGTCTTATTTTTCAATGCCTCTCTAATGTTTGTAGTTGGTGGTTATTGTTTGTCTTTATATGAAAGGTGTCGTTTAGAGCAAATGTTCTAAATCATTGTCACATTTGGACATAATCCATCATGCGTAGATTCTGTTTGGACTAGTTATGTCAGCTCAGCCCTAGACAACTAATAAATTAACGAATGGAGAGGATCACATAGAAACCCAAGCGAGAAATGATAGTTTTGGCAAGTTTAAATTTCAAAATATGTCAATGCTACCAGTGCCATTTAGGCGTCAAAATATATGGTAAGGTTTGCCATTTCATCATGCTTCGTTCCTGGTTTCTCGTCTGTCGCAAGTGTTAATATTATTCAAAATTATTTTCAAAATTCTGACTTGTTGTAGGCGTTAGACAATAACTATTTCGTAAAGCGCATCCAGGGGTAGACAGGGGAGCAAGATTTCTTGGCATTAATAACTTAAAGAAGCACGCCTAAAACTAAAGTGCGTATAAATCATATTTAAAATCATATTCGGCTCCGCACCTAGAGGTTGTGGAGTGAGTCTATGTAGAGTAAACAAATAAATGTAGCTATAGGGTGGGCCATTTAAAATTTTTAAGTTTCAAATCGGCTGTAAAATAACTATTGAAGATTTTTTTATATATCAGGTTTTATTGGAAAGGTTAAACTTTCTCATTTAATAATGAAACACCATTCGATACGTTTTCGCTTCTCTCAATAGGCTGAAGATTGTTTGGCAGGAGATGAAGAATTTTACCATAAAATTATGTTTTAGATGAAGCTCAAATTCATCTCGGTGGCTATAGCAATAAGCAAAATTGCCGCATATGTGTCGCGCAAAATAGAAAGGGACCTAAGGGTAAAAACCAGTTTTGTTCAGAGGAGCCATTTTAAAGATTTAAATACGTGTATCTTTGGTGTAGAATCGTCGACTTCAATTTCATAAAACGCGCATATCTCTGGGAGGGAACCCTTTTGGGACATGGGATCGGTCTCATTCGATGCTCAGATGTTGTCCACATCAAAAAAAAGGGAAAATTGTTTTTTTTACCCTTAGGTCCCTTTCTCTATGAGCTGTCACATATGGGGTTCAAAGAACCCACACGTGACTACTGAGAAGCAAATGCAGCCACAACGAGTCAACGTTTGGTGTGGATTTTAGGCTGGTAACATCATTGGACCATTTGTCATCTGGCATCACCGTCCACGGTGAGTTATACCGCGCCAAGCTCAACTATTTTTTTGTTTCCAAAACTTAAAGAGAATGACATGGACGACACTTGGTTTTAACAAGACGGGGCCACATGTCACACAGCAAACGCAACCATCGATATTTTACGCACGGGTTTTGAAAATCGAATAATCAGCCGAAACTGTGACGTCACTTGAATGTCCCGGAGCTGTGATTTGAGCCCTTTGGATTATTTTTTGTGCGGAGCCATTAAGGATAAATGTTACGCAAAGCATTCAGAGGCAATTGAAGAGTTTAAACATAAAATCGAAGTTTGCATTGAAGAAATTAGACCGAAACAATCGGATGAGCTACTGCCGAACCAATTGCAGTAGTCATTGAATGATATTGTGTTCCTTTATATAGGGTGATCTATCTAGAGGCATTTTTCAGAACAAAAAAATATAAAAATTCAAATAATGTGTGTAAATTGGTAATTTGAAAGGACAATTTATGGCATTTATTTTTTGAAAATACTTACCTTCAAATGTTGGCAACTGTATTTTGGAAATGAGCGTTCGGTGAGAAACGGGAAGATCCGCTGTTTTCGACCAAACTTTTGTTCAGTGATGAGGCTCATTTCTGGCTCAACGGCAAAATCAATAAACAAAATTGGCGCATTTGGTCTGAGGAGTAACAAGAAGAGGTTCAAGAGGCGCCATTATACCCAGAGAAAACCACGGTTTGGTGCGGTTTATGTGCTGATGGAATTATCGGTTCATATTTTTTCAAAAATCATGAAGGCCGGAACGAAACCTTGAATGGTGCTCGCTGTTGCGCCATGATATCGGACATTTTGCTGCCTGAAATTGAAGCCCGTATTCTTGACGACATTCGGTTTCAGGACGGTGGCACTTGTCATACAGATGTGGAAACAATGGATCTATTTAGATGTAGTTTTGAAGAGCAGCTAATTTTACGTTTTGAATAGGTGATTTAGCCGCCTAGATCGAGTGATCACACCTTTAGACATTATGCTATGGTGTTACGTAAAGTCCAAAGTCTATGCTGACAAACCAGCTGCGATTCAGGTTTTGAAATCCAACATTGCGCGTGTCATTAAAGCCATACCGATGGAAATGCTCGAACGAGTCATCCAAAATTGGACCCTCAGAATGGCGTAGTTGCGGCCAACATTTGAAGGAAATTATATTCAAAAAATAAATGTCCTTTCAAATTACCAATAAAGAATCCATACTTGATTTGAATTTCTCTATTTTTTTGTTCTGAAAAAATACCTCTAGATGGATCACCCTATATAATAAAATAAATAAAAAAAATTAAGTCAGAATCAATTTAATATCTTACACCGTTTTTGTTTAATTTAAATTTCGTTTGCTGTCGTTCATATCGGGTAACCCTGTACAAACTGGAGCTTACATTGAAATTCCCATTCGGCGAAGGTGTATTTATACACCCTCTATCTTAGGCTTGGGGGGTAGATTCACATTATCATTTCGTTAGCAACACGTCGAAATACTTAATCGTTGTAAAATTCCAAGATTAACTAGCCATGTTCGTGTGTCTTTATGTGGAAAGCAAACTACTGGTCGTACTTTTGACGCTACATGGCTTATTTTGCAGAAACATGTGTTGATATACTAAAACGGTTGGTACTTAAAATGGGCCAGAATGGTCAAGAGGTAAAATATTGTCCCCTCACAAGGACCTCCGAAAAAGTCAACATCCCTGAACATTCAAACACAATATCTCATTAGCTAATAGAGATACTCGTATGTCGATGTTATTTGGAACATATGTTGTAAGCATGAATCGAACCTATCCATCCTCGAAGAAAGTAAGCGGCGCCATTTATCCGATGCCGCGACCCCTTGAAAACATTTTCGTATTGGACCGTAATCTATGATGGAGGATATATAAGCTTCGGAACTGGCGAACTTGATTTTTCCACTTGATTTCTATATCACAGTGAGTTCAATTAAAATGGAATAGTTAAAATATTTCTAAAAAGTCTCTAAAAGTAAACTTATGGTCAAAATTTTGCACCAAACTGCAGCAGACAACGAATTTCACAATTCTACTTTAGATACTCTCTAAGGACCCTAGAAAATCTCATGAAGCTCGATGGCAATCCCATGACAGCCGGTTCTATGTTCCGGATGGACCGGAAGAAGAAATCTTGGGCCAAGAACTGTCACTCCAGCAGTACTTGTGCAGCTACAACAACAACAACATAAAGCTCGATGGACTCTGCACCAAGTGAGTTTAAGGAACTTTGTAGCTCTTGAAGCAAATGTACTTCGTATGATGTAGAGAAGTGACGGAAATCCACCCATTTCCTGGAACATCATAATCAATACGCGCTCTAATGACCTTATCAAATCTATTGTCAACAAAACTAACCCAGCAAGAAATGCCAAGCCCCATCGATGAAACCATTCCTTTCAAGGATAGTGGAAATGGTAAATGCTTTTAGCAACATTATAATATCCTCAATCCCCTTGGCACTGAAACCAACAGGAATTAAACCTAGTTTAACTCAATGGATTGAATGGACAGCATGCTTATTAATGGTAGGCGAAAGCATATTTAAGGAGGAGACGAGGGGCACTCCATAAGTAGGTATCAGGGCCAGAAGGGATCCACCCCATCTATAAAAGTCTTGATTTCAAAGAATACACCTTAGCTTCCTTTCAAGACATAAACGATTCTTTTAATAACACCATGATGCTTTCGATCCTCTCGATTTCGTTGCCAAGAGGATTAAAAACGAGTATAATTCAATGGATGGGAAACATACTAAAAGGCAGAGTATTCAATTCGCACTCTGTAAACGAAGCCCTAGGGAAGGAGGTCATGAAGTGCACTTCACAAAAAATAATTTCATTATGGAACATAAAACTTGTTGAACTTGGTAAACGAAGCCCTAAGGAGACGATCATGAGTGCACTCCACAAGAACTCCATTACAGAACATAGAACTTTTTGATAAATTAAATCCAGGTCGATCTCAAGGGAAAGGCACTAAATAGCTACGTCTTGCTGTCGAGAGTCGATAAAAATAAAAACGTTCATAAAAATCCAACGTTTAAGGAGTCCAATCATACCAAAACAAAAATTATTTAATTTACAAATAAGAAAAGGTATACGGTTACCAGATGGGCTAAAGTATAGGGAATACAAAATCGCTGTCCTACAATCACACTCAAGTCCAAAATATAACCTGCTCGGCTATCACAGGAGGTTAGTTTCCCCACTCAGGAAAACTAACCCCGAATGGGAAAACTAACCCCGACTGGGGAAACTAATCGGGGAAAACACTCGATCTGAATCCTCGATAGAATCCTTTTTTGATATTGTGTAGCTTCCAGTGTAATTATTGAAAGCCTACCAATATCATTATTTCAATGAAAACATTTCTCCTAAGTGGAGATTAATCAAAAATTTCATTGTAGCCCAAAATGTTTTAAAACATAACTACTGCCTCGACTACCAAAAGATTGACAAATGAATTTTTGAGTTTCCTTGCTAAAAAATCAATCACAATCTAAACATTACTCACCATCGAAATCTACGGTGCCGGAACCATCAGAATCGATTTCTTCAATCATAATATCCAATTCCTCGTTGGTCAATTGATCGTCCAATTCGCGCAAGATTTCACGCAAGCAGGAGGTGGGAATATAACCGTTGCCTTGTTTGTCGTACAAGCGGAAAGCCTCGCGCAATTCCTTTTGCATGGCTTCGTCATCTTCTTCAACAATGAATTTGGCAGCCAACTGCACGAATTCTTCGAATTCCAAACGGCCCGACTTGTCTTCGTCGACTTCATCGATGAGTTCCTCCAAGATCTTCTTGTCGAAGGGTTGACCCATCAAACGCAAAATATCGGCAACCATTTCGGTGGAGATACTGCCGCATTTTTGGTGATCGAAGCTGTTGAAGGCCTTTTGCAAAACGGCGATTTGCTCGGGGGTAAGATCTTCATCCTAGAAAAATAAAACAAAAACGACGATATTATTTATAAGAATATTCATTGAAACTTTACTAAATATAAAAAAAATTGATTGGGTAGAAAAAGCATAGACGAGTTTGTTATGCCCTCCAGCAAAGGATGGAGTGTGTACTAGATTTGTCGTTCTGTATGCCGCTCGTCGAAATACTGATCGGAGACCCCATTAACTCTTTATATTATTGATTGTCATAAAGTTTTAAGACAAAACATATCAGTTAGTTAAAAGAACTACACTGGTCAAACAAAATCAGGTAGGGCCTTGAAATTGGCCTAGTGTTAAAGTAGTTTATCTTTCTAGTGGAACTAAATTGTTTTTCGCATTTCTTCACCATTTGTACGCATATGTTGGCTTAAATGGAGCTTATTAAAGCGAAGCACTTTCTACCTTCAAAGGCCGGAAAAAGGGCCCTTGTGGGCCAAAACGGTCCAAATGTTCCTGTAATAATATTCTAATAATCATTAAAAAATGGTCACTTAAAGTTTAGCAATTTTGGTTCCTCAATCTAAACTAAATAACAACACAAATATAAAAATGATTACGGGAAGTTCTCAAAACCCGGCATTTATTATCAAAACGAGCGATCATTAATAAAAATAGACATATAGCTGGTTTGAAGGTTTCGGACCCTCAAGGCAATAACGTCAATGATAACATATGATAACTAACAATTATTCTATAGGATCGAGAGGTATTTTTTTCTAACAAAAAAATATAAAAATTCAAATCCAGTGTGGAATCTTTATTGATAATTTGAAAGGACATTTTATGGCATTTATTTTTTGAAAATAATTACATTCATATGTTGGCAATAGTATTATGGAAATGAGCGTTCGGTGAGAAATGGGAATATCCGCTGTTTTCGACCAAAAATTGGTTTATTGATTAGGCCCGTTTCTGGCTCAATGTCAAAGTCAATAAACAAAATTGCCGCATTTGGGCTGAATAGTAACCAGAAGAGCTTCAAGAGCTGTCATTCTACCCAGAGAACACCACGGTTTGGTTCGGTTTATAGGCTGGTAAAGTCATCGGTCCATGTTTTTTCAAAAATGATGAAGGCCGGCTCGTAACCATGAATGGGCCAAGATATCGGACCTTTTGCTTCCTGCAATTAAAGCCCACAATCTTGACGACTCTTGGTTTCAACAGGACGGTGCCACTTGTCATACAGCTGCTCAAACAATGGATCTATTGAGAGGTCATTTCGAAAAGCAGCTAATTTCACGTTTTGGATAGTTGAGTTGGCCGCCTAGATGGAGTGATATCACACCTTTAGACATTTTTTTTGGGGTTACGTAAAGTCCAAAGTCTATGCTGACAAACCAGCTACGATTCAGGTTTTGGTGTCATTAAAGCCATACCGGTCGAAATGCTCGAACGAGTCATCCAAAATTGGACCCTCAGAATGGAAACCTTGATACGTAATTGCGCCAACATTTGAAGGAAATTATATTCAAAAAACAAATGCCATAAAATGTCCTTTCAAATTATCAATAAAGATTTCACACTTGATTTGAATTTTTACATTTTTGTTGTTGAAAAAAATGCCTCTAATTGGATCACCTTGGGTATCAATAGCACATCTATATTAGACGGTATATATTAAGGAGGATCAATTTTTTTTGGCGACAAAGCATACCCCTTCACACAATTGCAGAAACATTTTTAAGCATATTTGCTAAAGAAACCTTTTAACGAAAATCATTTTCGGGCCGTCTCGCCTGTATGAGAATAAGCGCGAATGAAATATTATTTTTTTTTAACTATTGTTGGAATGGCAAGAAAAAGTTGGATGATGGTGCCAATGTTACTGTCATAAAAGGAAAAAAAACTAGAAATTCATCTTGAAAATTGTATAATTTTTTAATAATTTTCACTAAACTTTTATATAAAAGCAAATACAAGCGCCAGATCTAATAATGAAATTCTGTAAAGTTCCTTAATTGAATATTTCATTCGCCGCAATTCTCATAAGGTAGGGCAGACTTTGTTCGCAAAATTGAAAAGCTCGAAAATGTTTTTGACAAATGATTTCTTTAGCAAATATGCTTAGAATTGTTCCTGAAATTGCGTAAGAGGGTACGCTTTATCGTGTTGATTTATGATTTATCCACACAGATTGGCCTGCCCTATTATACATGGCTTTAAACAATTGCACTTCTTTTAACGAGTCGGCAGGGATTTGGATTTGATCTATATCGGATTTTATATGACACGATTAAGGCGACAATGTCTCAAATCGAAAGGACCTTTGAAATGGGTTAAAGGGTTAGTTATTGGTCGCTGATAACGAACTGTATGCAATTTGAGCAAGATTATATGTGTTATCTTTAATTAAGGGCCTAATTTCACCAATATTGGTTACCAAGCGTGAGAAAACCCGAATTTACAGAGAAGATTCAGAAGAGGCAGGCATTGGAGGACTTTACTTGTTTGTGTATAGCAAAACATAAAGCGGTATACTCCATTTTCATTAGAGTTAGTTAATGATCTATATATACAGGGCGTTACTAGACGGAATGGACCTTTGTTTGGCGGCTTTATGAAAACTTTGACAAAAATGGTCCATTTTTACCAAGTTAGATTAAACGAGAGCAAGATTCATTTATTATGTATGGCTTCTTGAGCAGACACAAATAGTCCATTTTTTCCAAGATTAATAATCGTGAGCTAGATCCATTTTGTTGTATGGCTTCTCGAGTGGTAGACCTCAAATCAACTTGTACTTTTGTACTGAGCCCTTTGAATTTAGGCTATATGTAAACATGGACCGATTTGGACCAATTTTAATAAGACCATAACTGCCCTTGGCCAAAAACAGTCCAATATTCAAGGATTTGTCGAGATGTTTTCAAATTTACCACCATTAGTTTTCTTCTCCTTAGAGGTGTCACACACTAGCACTAAGTTATAGTACCTACTACCATGGTATGACCTTTAGATACCATTGGAAGATCTGTATTACGTAGATGAATTTGAGTTTTACTACTCACAAATAACATATTTGTTGCCACAGTACTGGTAACTGAAGGTTCGGTAGAAAAAAACGAAGAATCCGAACCTTCAGAGAAGATCATAAATTCGATATGCGCACTTGTTAAACGAAAAATTTTCAATCTTCAGTAGAGTCAAAAAACTGTTTCCTTATATAATTGAAGTAATCTAAACCACGGGGAGGGTCATGTCGAGAAGAAAGAGTAAAAAATACTGGAAGATTTTTCCTTAATTACGAGGGTTGCTATATATATTTCTGGCCTAGGCAACACTAACTCTTGTCTGGCGCGATCTGACATTTCCATTGGAAAGTTTGTCATTTTTTAGCATAAACGTACTCAGAACGTTTTGAAGTGCGACCATCATTTGTGTTGTTTACAGTGACTTGAAAAAATCAATTTGGCACAAAATGGAATTAAGAGTGAACCTTTTCTGCGTGCGATAATTTTAATAACTTTCGACGTGGATTATCACGACAAAAGTGCATCGATGAACTTAAATCTTTGTATTGCGATGAAGCACCATCCTAAGCACTGAAAAAACTAGTTTAATGAATACAATCGTGGCCGGCGCTCGCTCCAAGACGAAGGTCGTGAAGGTCGTCCAAAAACGACCGTTGTGCTAAAGAACATTGATGCCGTGCGTGAACTGATAAGTAAGATCGTCATGTGACATACTGTGAGATAGAGGCATCCTTGGGCTTTTCTTTCTCTAGCATACATTCGATGTTGCATGAACACCGGGCCGTAAAAAAGGTTTGTTCTCGTTGGGTCCCGCACAATTTGACAATCGCTCAAAAAAAGGCTCGTGTCGATTGGTGCAAAGAAATTTTGAAAAAATACGATCGCGGTGCTTCAAAAGACGTTTATAAGATCCTCACAGGTGACGAATCATGGATCTATGCGTATGAGCCCGAAACAAAACAGCAATCGACCGTGTGGGTCTTCGAAGACGAGCCAAATTCAATGAAGGTTATTCGTGGAATAAGCACTTCGAAGGAAATGGTCGCAAAATACTTTTTTCGCAACAGAATTTAAGTAGTTCCAACCGATTTGCAACTATTTTGTCTCTGTGTGTACTTGCCCATACATTTAACGACATGTTAGATGAAACACAAATGCTCTAAACGATGGCCGCAAGTTTAAAATTAAGGCACCACAGACAAGCATAACTAACTGTCCACCTTGTATACTTTTGTGCCGCCCTTATGAATGCGTTAGGCCTTTAACATACTTGGGATGTATACTTATAATTTCAACAACCGGCTGTTCCTTATAAGATATCAAGAACAGATTTGGATGGAAAAAGCAGGTGTTTGTTTCAGCTCAGTGCAGAACTCTAACCAAATCTCCGCTTGAACGAAGTAACGAAACTTTTAGTTAAACCTTAAGTGAGACATCGCAATTAAACAATGCTCGAACAATCAGTACTGTCATGGATTTCATACAAAAACTTAAAGGCTGTTTCTCGATGTCGAACGAAAATAATAGTCACTTGAATTCGAATAAATTTGAGTTTCACTATTTCAAACGTTTTCGATCGTCTGTACTTGAGATTGAATTTGACATTTTTCTTCTCAGTGTTCGAAATGGAGAAACCGAATTTTTTATAAAGACGCTAATGCTTTCGTTTAGTTTTCTTTCGACTTGTCTTTCATGTATAAGTAAAATTAAGTTAACTCAAATCAAAGTTAAAATAAGAAGCGAACGAATGCTGTCTTTCGACATTATGAAACAGACTATAAGTACATATTTCTAAGAAGCCATTTAATTAATAGAAACTTAATATTTCTTAAAAGTTATTAGATAACGTTGTGATTTTACTTCTGCAGTTTTACTGAGGTTTTACAAACTATATAGAATTCGCAATATTTTTGCGTTTTGGTTTCAAACTCAAAACGAAATTGATTTCACTTGTGACAGAGCTGAATATAGGACTGCGAGGATATCACTTATTCTTCATAAAAATATTCGTCAATTTTTTTATTTTGGAATAAAGGAAGAAGGTACATATTTTCTTGATAACATATTTTATGACAAACTTCAATTGACAAAATATATAGTTGTTTACGTAAACTCTTTCGTCGGCAGTTTTTTAATAAATGCCAGCTTGTGTTTTTATCTGCACGAGTTTTATTTTTTATCAAAATGTGGGCCTTAATTAACTTTAAGTAAAATATTATTCTATCACTTCACAATATGTGTTAGGAGATATACAAAATTTTTAAATAAATTTGTTAAATTAATTTTTTTGATGATTAAAAATCAATCCTTGCTTTTGCTTAAATGTTTTTTCAATTTTTTTTTTAAATTTTTTATTCCACATTTCCACTTTCACTTACAATTTGGGAATCCATTTTTAGGGGATTTAATTTTTGAGTTTCTTTGTTTTTTGGATTGATCACCGATGTGCCTCTTTGGCGTTTGTTGTTCAACTAAGTTTTAATTTCACCGCCGGCTGGATAGATTCTTCCGATCACCACAAAGTTTTCAAGATTTCGGCTTTTCCTCCCCCTATCACGTACACACACTGACAGCATCATCCACCCACACACATATAACAACACGCACTCACACGTTTTCCCCCTCAGTCGGTCGACATTCCATAAGAACAAAAATTAAATAAAACATTTTTGGTCGGCATTTTAAAAACAACAACAAAGGTTTTTCCTTTCTTGTTCTTCCGCCGTCGTTATGGACGATTTTTTTGTACAGGGAAAATCTGAAAATGACTGTAAAATCTTTATTGAACGGAAATAAACAAATTTTCTTTTCTTCTGCATGGAGTGTGCGTGTGTAGCTGAGATTTTACAATTTTTGTAGTGGTTTGCTAGACATACAAAATGTTGTAACACGATTCGTATCCGCCGACTGGGTGGCTGCAGTCTCTTTGTCTGAACTTTCTATAAATATATAGGGCAATATATTTGTTTATTCCAAAAACGAAGTGTTGTTAATAATCCAGTGGAGTCGAAATATATTCAAAAATCTCTCTATGTGGAATTTTCCTAAGGAAAACATTTGAAAGCACTACTTAATTAGTGCGATTGCACTACCATCGATAAGTGCCAATACACTGTAAGAAACATTTAAAGAATTTGTTCAATAGGAATTTAAAGAGTTGGTGATGATTAGGGATCGGGATTATATTCACTAAAAAGATACGTTTTAAGCGCTTAAGTATGCACTTTAGAATTAAAAAATTTGCCATAAAATATATATCAAAAAATAAATGCCTACTCCAGTAAAGAAAGAAAACAATATCGAAAAATATGCACTTAAAGGGCAAAATTAAAACAACAACTATTTTATGGATATCAATTAAATCAAAGGGGTTTTAGAAGAAGAAAATTTAGATATAGCTTCACACATATCTTCAACCGATTATTTATAGCTCAAAAAGTCATGTAATAGATCAAACTTGGTTGGCATAAGGCTCAGTTCATTACGATCAGCTCAGATAAAAAGCGCAAAGATCTCTCCCAATGTTACATACTACCGCTCTAGAATATTCAACTGAATTCCGATTTCAATCAAGATCTTGGACAGTTTTGAGTCATATAGGCTTGTTCTTGATAAAGCCCCAGTTCACATTGTCTGGAAGACAAAAAAAAAGATTCTCATATACCCATATGTGACGCGCAAAATAGAAAGGGACCTAAGGGTAAAAACCAGTTTTGTTCAGGAGAGCCATTTTAAAGATTTAAATACGTGTATCTTTGGTGTACCATCAATTTCATAAAACGCGCATATCTCCAGGAGGGAACACTTTTGGGGCATGGGATCGGTCTCATTCGATGCTCGGATGTTGTCCACATCAAACAATAAAAAAGATAATAAAATTATTTCTCCAGTTTGGCCGAAAACCTGATCCCGACAACCGGTTTTTTAAAACACGGCCTAAAAAACCGAAATGCCGGTTTTCTAAAGACTCCGGGTTTTTGGACAACCTAGTCCTGATGTCAGAATTGTTTAAATATCAGCGTACGATTCAATTTCAATTGCATCTAGTGATGCAGAAATTTTAGAGAGGTTAAGGTGCCGGAGAAATCAATCGGCAATGGGCAACTCCCTGTTTAACTCTACTGGGCTTCGACTTTTTGTCAATAAATTCTACATACGACTGGCACCCACACATAACATAACGTTGTAAACTAGGAGGGAGAAACGTGTCTGCGATGTCTCCGAAAGGCCTCACCATGCCGAAGGTCTTGGTGAGGCCAAAAGCCACGAGGCCGCTCAGTGGTGATGGCATGTAAAGCAATTGTTAGGCTGTGCTGCTTGACCATGCGGATGATCAGATCAGCTCATGTAAGGTGTTCGATCAGGCTGGGGAGGTGCAGAGGTTGAAGCATCTTTTGTATTAGTGAAGACAAGGAGATCGGTCTGTACGATTCCTTTGCTTGCGTCTTTGCCTGGCTTCACAAGCGGTACCAATGTGCCCATTTTTCAGGTATCGGGAACTAGATAAGTCTCTAATGACAGATTGAGCGCATTGCTCATGAACAGGATATTTAAGTGCTTCAATAACAGCATTGAGATTCCGTCTGAACTCAGAGTCTTCGATGACTTGCGATGTGGATAACATTGGCAAAGTAGCCAATGGAATTGATGCAACACTCACATTTTCACCTCATTGCCCTCCGGCTTCTAAATAAATAAACGGTTGAAATAACATGCACGCTTCGTATACGTCGCCAAAAGTGACGGCTGCCTTATTATCCTTTTTTTCCTTATAAGGGAACGATTTGATTGTTGTCTACAATTTACAAATTCTGCAACTTAAGTTGCACAGCTTTAAGTGATCTTTGCCATTTGTTTCGCTTGTACTCGTTGACCAACCTATTGATCTCAGATTTGAGTTTCTTAATTCTAGGGTCAGTAGCGTCAGTCCTGCTGGAAAATATTACGGGTATTAGACCAGTAGGATAATGCGAGCGGCTGCTGCGTTGGTGATGGCCCGTAACTTCTTCTCGGCTATTCGAACATCCATATGTTGTACAGCTCTATCCCGGCACTCCCAGAAACCCCCTACTTTCCACAAATGTGTCTCTAAAGTCAAGCTCAGGTGGGATAGAGGTGTACTCCTCATATCACAACTATGCAGGTGGCATTCAGTTTGTCTCCTGGATCGCAGCGATCTGCCTCATAAATTCTATTACCTCACTGATTTGTTTTTTGTAGCATCATCTATTGCAATTAAATTACAATACTGATGCACTGTCAGGAGTGCCAACAGAAATCTATGGTGTATAATGTATATGTTTGATGATGCTGATACGAGGACGACTAGGGGCTGGGTCTAATAGTTGGATGACGATGATTAATGTCAGTTGAATATGTGTGGGAGTTATATTTAATCTGAACCCTTCATGGTCCAAGAAACGTATTTCTGTCTAATTTCATAAAGATCGGACCACAATAGCCACCTGTAGTTCGATTACAAGCTTAAGATGGATGGACGGGTGGACAAACAGATATTGTTAAATGAAATCAACTGGATTTCATTTAACGTTTATTGGTATACTTAAAAGTCTTGCCAAAAAATGTTTGGCACTCACAAAGATTTGCCATAAAACTTATTTAAAATACCCTGCTATACAGAGTGGCGCAGGATATAGATACCTAAGTTATTTGTTCAATAAAGTAACATTTACTCAAATAAAGTAGAATTTACTCAAATTAAGTAAACCTTTCTCAAATATAGTAAAATGTACTCAAATTGAGTTAAATTCACTCAAATTGAGAAAAATATTTTATGTAATATTTACTCAAAATAAGAAAAACGAACTCAAATATTGTAAAATGTAGTCAAACAAGTAAAATGTGCTCAAGTTGAGTACAATGTACTCAAATTGAGTAAAATTTACTCGAATTGAGTAAAATTTACTCAAATTGAGTAAAATTTACTAACATTAAGTATCACTTTCTTCTTATATTATCCAACTAAAGCATTTTTGAAGTCAATATTTTTATTTACAAGTGATTTACATATAGTGCATGAACCAATTTTGAGTACTTGACTAATGGCCAAGCCTAAATTTTCACAGTGTACGTTGTGAATTTATGGCTGAACCATAACGCAAGGAGGTCCATTGTACTAGAATCTTGTTATGCTCGAATGTATGAGTATTGAAATAAATCCGAACATTGGATGATTAGGTCCAAATAATTCGTAGCGTAAAAACATTTCAAATTCATTATCGTTTTTTTGGCGGCGGCGGAAAAGAGGGGAAAATGTGCCGCAGCACGCTGAGTGATATCGTGATATCTCATGTGGTTTTTAGCGTCTGTCCACTCGCTGTACTGTCCCTGGGCGCTGGTAGCTGTTGCTGGCTTCCTCAATGGATTATAAACGAT
Organism: Hydrotaea diabolus; assembly: GCA_963513945.1. NCBI lineage: Eukaryota > Metazoa > Arthropoda > Insecta > Diptera > Muscidae > Hydrotaea > Hydrotaea diabolus. Next base: position 77,381,384 of record OY740720.1, read on the forward strand.
TCGAAAATTATTGTCTTTTATAAAATTAAAAATATACTCGTACGCTTGCAGACGGACGTATCCCTGGAACGTCCGAGTATTATGTTATATTTCGCTGTTGTTTCGTTATGGCTTCTTTAATGCGTCTAAACCATTAATACAAACGAACTTTGTTTTTTTCTGTTAGCTTTTTTTTAAAGAATAATTTATTACTTAGTTTATATTAGAGTATATTTATATTTTATGCTGTCTAGAGCGGCATGACGAATATAAAAACGTTTATATAAATTAGTTCGAATTTGAATCAAAACAGATCGCTTTTGCCCGTATCCAATAATTCTGATTGATACACTAATGATGGGTTGTTGAAATTGTCATCAAAGCCATTAGTATTAATTTAAATATTTAAGATTTATTGGAATCTATGCTCCGCAATATATAAATTGATCATAAATATTGCTAATATTTAATATGAAAGTAAAATATATGTGGGAGAACGAAAACATTCACAAAATACTTTTGGTAACGAATGACGACAATTTCTTGTTGGCATATTTTTGAATGTTTTAAACATTTTATTATTCATTGTCTAAAATGCATGAGCCATAGCTTAATAGGGTGGCCAGGTTTCAAGTTTAAACATTAAAAACACTTGTGTCATGATTTGATTAACATCTCTGTACACGTAGAGAAAAAGCATCGTTACTAAATGATCACGGCAATAATAATATGTTAAGTATAAGTATTTTCGTCGCAACCATAGTTTTGTTTACTGAATTTAGTTATGAAAAAAGTATGATTGCTGCAATTTTAATATTGTTGAAATGTAACAATAGTATTATTGCCAAATTTAATAATAAAAATATGGTTGTACCAACAATATAAACATGGTTGGTGCGATAAAAGTATTGTTTTTACTATTTTATGTTAACAATAATATGATTACGTCAATCATTCTGTATGATTGTAATTTTTCCTTATTAAAAAATGCTTTTAAGAACAAAGTTATTGTTACGAATATAATGCAATAAAAGTACTTTTTATATGAAAATTAAAAAATTTCAAATAAACTCCTTGGTTTTGTTTAACTGAAATATTTTTAATAAAACGCTTACGTTTTTTACACAGATTTTTTCTTCCGTTAAATAAATCACTTCTCTTATTTTGAATTAAATGTACTTTTAAATAATTTTCATAAATTAAATCTGTTGTTGACAACTCAACCCAATTCCATTAAATAATTTGGGGATCATAGTATAATTGTGTTTGATCATACTATGGTTGTAGGGATCATAACATGGTTACGTGTGAATCATACTATTGTTGTGAGGATCATACAATTGTTGTATGTGAAACAAACTTTGGTTGTGAGGATCATAATAAGGTTGTGGAGATCATAGCATGGTTGAGGGTGAATCATACTATGGTTGTGGGGATCATATTATGGTTATGTGTGAATCATACTATTGTTGTGGAGATCAAAGTATGGTTGTGAGGATTACAGTATGGTTGTATTTGAGTCATACTAATAATGTAAGGATCATAATATTGTTGTTTCACAACCATACACCCAAAAATAGTATTGTCCTCTTCGAATATTGTCACCACAACCATACTTATTTTCTGCGTGTATATTGTGCAGAAGCTTCATTTTTTAGGGAATTTACTTAAGAGATTTCATTGAATGCTACTAAATGTAGATCGGATGGTCCGCCTTGAAAAATATTTTCGAATTATATTATTAATTTGACAGCGATAGCTTGAAATCGCTTAATTTTTACAGAAAATCAGTGTCATACCTCCATTGAAAAAGGGGTTAGCTTTAAGAATGAACCATGTTGGGAAATAATGCTAACATATATGCGCCTTTACTGGAACATCGACCTGTCCCCGATCTCAACAACTCAACATTTTTTAAGCACCAGTCTGATTTAACTTTTACACTGAACTTAAGCACATGTCACTAACAATATCCCTTTTTCTCTATCCATTAACGTTACATACCTGGGGATTCAGCTGGATCGACTACGAGCATGGAGAAGTCATATAGAAGCCAAGAACACTCAGCTGAAGCTCAGCTGAAGTGCCAACTCCAATGGCTTCTCAACACAAACTCAACGCTGAGTCTTGAACACACGATTTTTCTTTACAATAGTGTAATCAAACCTATCTGGCTATACGTTGCCCAGCTATGGGGAAAATCAAGTTCCAGCAACCTTGACAAGTTCAAACGAAAACCTTGCGGTTGATCACTAGCGCCCCTTAGTACAAGGGGAATAAAAACATCCACCGAGATCTGAAAATACCACTCGTCAAAGATGCAATTCAAGATATCAAGATGATGCACGGATCTCTCGTCACAGCTTATCGCTAGCACACGCGCGCAAATGACTTAGTACATAGTAGGGACATAAATACTGTTACAACATTGAACACACCCATTTCAATAATAGAACGGAACATACCCCCTTAATGTCATATGGGGTTTGAAAGCTAACCTCAATAGCGTTAGTCTGTAACGGGATATTAAAATTGTTTCAACTTTCATAATGGAGTGGTCAGATAATGAGAACCGTATCGCTGTAATAGCGCTTTTCAAGTGTTAAATGAAAAAAGCGATATTTTCAAAACGCTCCGGCCACTAATGATTAGCCTAACTCTGCATAAAACTGTTTGAGGAGACTGAAGATGTAAAAGACCGCCACTGGTCGGGCCGCCCACGCTCTGTTCGGACACCGCCTGTCATCAAAGCCTTTAAATCAAGAATTCACAGAAATCCGATCCGAAAACAGAAAATCATGGCCCGTGAGAAGAATATTACGCAAAAGTCCATGAGTCGAATCATTAAAAAGACTTGGGACTTGGGACAAGCAAAATGATAAAGTGTATGCGCAGTCATCTAAGGAAGCATCTGAACTGATCCCAAGGGTGCAAAAGGGTCATCACCCAGCTTCAGTCATGGTTTGGGGGGGTGTCTCTTACGATGGGGTCACTGACCTGCATTTCTGCAAACAAGGAGTCAAAACATCGGCCAAAGTTTACCAAGAACCGTTTTGAAAGCTGTTGTGAAGCATTTTAACAATTCCCTGTTCCAAAACCAGCCATGGACTTTCCAGCAGGATTCTGCGCCGGCCCATAAGGCTAAAACGCCCCAGGCCTGGCTTCGGAACAATTTGCCAGCGTTCATTTCTTCTGAAGAATGGCCCTGAGGCAGTCCGGATTTGAACGCATTGGATTACAAACTCTGGATGGTTTTAGAGGACACGGTTTGTCACAAAATATACCCCAACATTGGATCTCTTAAGACTGCTTTGGTTCGAGCTGTGGCCAATTTTCCAATGGACGAGATTCGTGCAGCTATTGACGATTGACCAGTGTGATTTTAGGCGTGCGTAAAGGCAGAAGGCGGACATTTCGAATAAGTAGATTATTTTTGGTTACCATATACATATATTAAAAAATATTTGGTCCAAAAACATTCAGCACTTCTTTTTTACAGCATAAAACGTGTGTAACAGTATTTATGTCCCTACTAAGTAGAATCCACATTTCTACTTCACGATGTTTAAAGCAAACGATGCTCACAAACACAAAACGGAAATGTCTGGCTAAAGAGGTCTCAACCTCTATTTCACAAGGTTTAAACCAAATCTTGTTTCAAATTTTCAGTTATGTGAACGCTCTAAGCACGCTCAAAGATACAACACCGCGCATAAGATTAAATTAGACTTTACAAATCAAGAGTTTTATGAAACTAGAGTTCTCCACTCTACAAGCCTAGAGTTCTTTACTCTACAATCAAAAAAATTAAAAACTAATACAGTTGACATACCACTGTGACCAAATTAATGCCAATCCTGTCAAAAAGGCGCAGAGAACCGCTTAACACCATGTCAGGATTGTCCATTGAATTGCCTAATGGGTATTTAAATACCAAGAAAGTGTGGATACATAAATAATTTTAGCGTGGGCCAGGTGAGTGATATCGCGGTCATTTTTTAATAGAAAAGAGGAAAGATTGGGCTAAATTAAATTTTTTTTCTTTCAACTTCTATGGTATTTTGGACATTAATTTCCAAATTTCATAAAAATCGTACGAGATGATCTATGGGCAGGCAGTGACGGGTTTAGATTCGTATACTTATACTTATTGTAAGGCACCTCCGAAGCGGATCCAACAATACCAAATAAAGCAATAATGAAAAAGTCTGATTTTGCACAAAGACCTCGCACTATTTTTTAACAAGGTCCATTGACTCCGCTTCTTTACCGACTCTTGGTTTAAGCCTCAAAATGGAAAATGGACGATTTTGCACTTGATCGTTAAGAAGCCAATGTATCCAATGAGAGTGACAGTTTATTTACAGCATTGACATCATTGCTAATTTAAAAAATTACTTAAGTCCCTAAACATATCATTAAGGCACGACTCAATTGGTATACCCACTGACCGGGACCCACTGCTTATCGCCGGATTCGAACGTTCATAATATTATTGAGAAGTTCTTATATGGATTAGAGATACATCGCTTGCTCGTAAAGTCGCCGGAATTTACGAGGTGGAAACCAGCTACTGAAACAATTGTTAGATGTTCTTACCCAGGAGAGAACCTCGGTTTACTTGCATTATCATTTCCATCTCAGCACGACGGCCGACAAATTAATGTCAGTATTACGTGGCTATCACACGCAGAAAAAAGTATGGTTGTGGTGACAAGAGGATACTACTATTGTTGGGTATATGGTTGTGGTACAACAATATCATGATCCTCACAACAATAGTATGATTCGAATACAACCATACTATGATCCTCACAAGAATAGTATGATTCACACATAACCATACTATGATCCTCACAACCATTGTATGTTTTACATACAACCATAATAAGATCTTCATAGTATGATTCACACGCAACCATGTTATTATCCCTACAACCATAGTATGGTCACACACAATTTTACTATGATTTCCAATATAGTTTATTAGAATTTGTTTAAGTTGTTGACAACAGACTTGAATTATGAAAATTATTCAAAAATACATTAAATTCAAAATAATAGGAGTGATTTATTTCACAGTAGAAAAAATAAGTTTAAATAAACGTCAGCGTATTTATTAAAAATATTTCAGTTAAACAAAACCAAAGCAGCTCGTTTAAAAAATATTAATTTCGATATAAAAAGTACTATTATTGCATTAATGCACCAATAACATATGTTCCTAAAAGCATATTTAAATGAAGAAAAATTACAATCATACAGTATGATTGCCGTAATCATATTATTGTTAACATAAAACGCACCATATATATTTTTGTCGCACCAATCATATTAATATTGTTGCTTTAACCATATTTTCATTTTTAAATTTTGCAATAATACTATTGTTACATTCCAACAATATTAATATTGCAGCAATTATACTATTGTCAAAACTAAATTCAGTTAATAATGCTATATAACATACTTTTATTGCGGATAACATTTTATTATTGCTGTGACCATGTAGTAACCATGTTTTTTCTCTGCGTGCACCATTATGGCCTTTACCACGGTGCCCTAAAGCACTGGGGTAAGTTATAATGCGACTACTAAAGCCGTTCCATTTACACTGGAGAATCCCATTTTAGGATCTGCTATGTGGGCTTCACCTACCTCTTTGTGAGGGGCTAAGGTCAGTCTAAAACCTCTGCTATTTTTGGGTTGTAGGACGCGATTGGTAGGCAACTCCACTTCTTCTTTACCTGATATTAAGGTTTTAACTACAGCCGGCAAAGTGCTAGGTCAAGCTAGAACATGAGTTCTAGGGGCTGCTGACCTGTCGCGGCACCAGACTTGAGTCTCTGTTCCGAACTCGTAGCACATGACTACTTCCAGTTTAAGCTTCGTTTTCTCGGACTGGGAGCATTGACAGGATTTGAGTATTTGGTCGTTGGTGGTTGGCCCGTGTTTCACAGAACTAAATTTTCTGGGCCCAAAGAACCATTATCCTATTCATGTTCGCCATGAAAATGTGAATGGTCTTTGAGAACACATATATCATAAGGAATCCGTAGATTAGGGCCTTAAATATAAGTCCAATTCATGTTCGCCATGAAAATGTGAATGGTCTTTGAGAACACATATATCATAAGGAATCCGTAGATTAGGGCCTTAAATATAAGTCGACACATCTTAAAAGTTACTGCATGAAGATATAAGTAGGATAATTCCACTGTTCCTAAGTTACCATACGACGATGTATAGAAAGTACCCTATTTTCAGAACTCTTGGGACCTTTTACCTTTGGGCCTCAAATATAATCGAAATGTAAAATTAATGTTATTTTTGGATTCTAGGCGCACTCGCACCGTTCGATAGGGTTCGAGTGCGAAATTGGACCACATCTCAAATATATGTTGGTACATAATTGAATTTGTAAGAAAATGTTACTGTTCCTATAACCATTATATAATTTATTTATATAACATTACAGGGTCCTAGGTCCCACAGGCTAAGGCCTATACCTCAGCCAAATGGTAAAATTCAAATCTTTAGAAATTTTCATTGTTTCTGAATTTACATAGGGCCATGTTTGTAATGACATCCTAGGGGCCTTATAATTAGTCGAATATTAAAATAAATATAGTATTAGGATCCGCGACGAAATATGCATGTTTTGTAATACCCATATATATGTATTCATAGTTTAAGGAGGCAGATTTTTAAGTACCTTAGGCTTATATGGGCTAGGGACCTTTCCCTTGTGGGTCAAGATCTCCGAATCGAAAAATTGATGTTATGTAATTCGTGACGAAATATTTTTTTTTAATACCCATATGTATATAGTTCCAGGAGGCCGATTTTTGGTCACCTTTGTCATAGATAAGTTTATTTAATCCGAATATCAAGTTGGTGAAAATTTTAAATATAGCTACACTTTTGGTTTTGTGAAAAGATTTCACAGTTAATGTTAGGGCACGGCTCTAATATTAGGGCACGGCTTTTAGGCCCCAGGACCCAATGACCACGCCCATTTTTGGGAAAGCTTAAGAACCTATGCCTACCGCTTCCAAAAAAACTGATTCAAAATTTTATATTTTTATTCAAAATATTATGACCACATTTTTTAAGTTCATAAAATGGGAACTTTTTCGCTTTTGCTCGATTTGGTCCATTTTTATTACTAATCCTGCTTTCGATAGACGGGCAGACAGACCTGGCTAAATCGTCATAGAATTTTTTTCTATCAATTATATATACCCTTTATATTGTCGCAAAATAGAAAGGGACCTAAGGGTAAAAACCAGTTTTGTTCAGTAGAGCCATTTTAAAGATTTAAATACGTGTATCTTTGGTGTACCATCACTTTCATAAAACGCGCATATCTCTGGGAGGGAACACTTTTGGGGCATGGAATCGGTCTCATTCGATGATCAGATGTTGTCCATCACAAAAAAAAAGTGAAAATTGATTTTTTTTTTACCCTTAGGTCCCTTTCTCTATGAGCTGACACATATACTCCCATCCTTAAGTGGACAGTATAAAATAGAAAATCGAAACAAAAGAGTCGATTTCTTCCAACTTGCCTACATTAAAACTCGATTGTAAAAATTTCGATATTTTGTCCAACAGCCGACTAACGACTTTAATCGAAATCGATTTTCCAATCTCTAGTTCTGATAGGTCACTTTTAATTTTAACTGAAGATTTGGTGTCACCTAGTGACATTGCAAAAAGGTGAACAAGCTTTGCTGGTACGAGGGCTGCTTTATAAATTTCTGGCCTAATAATGAAAATGCTAATATGTATCATCAAAAATGGTTATATTGTTTTTCAAAGTATTCTCCAGCATGATTTATTCACTTTTGCATGCGCTCAAACCAATTGTCGGAGCACTTTTTCCACTTCGATTGAGACACCTCCAAAACAGCATCTTCTGGTGGCGAAAATAGTTGACAACGCATTTTTTCTTGATGTGCGGGAAAAAAATGAAGTCATTGGGTGCCAGGGCTGTACGGCGGATTACCGATCAATTCGACGTTTTGGCCGGTCGAAAAGGCGCTGGTTTGAGCCGATGTGTGAGAGCTCGCATTGTCTTGGTGCACAATGATTCGTCTTCTCTTGTTCGTTTTTCGAATATCTTTGAAGACTTCAGACATACAAATTGTGGTGTACCACTCAGAATTGACCGTCCTACGTTACTCAAGTGGAACAGTCGCCACATGACCAGTTTTGCAAGAAAACGAAAGACAACTTTTGTTGGATTTAGGTCGTCTTCGAAGACCCACACGGTCGATTGCTGTTATGTTTCGGGCTCATACGCATAGATCCATGATTCGTCACCTGTGACGATCTTATTAACGTCTTTTGAAGCACCGCGGTCGTATATTTTCAAAATTTCTTTGCACTAATCGACACGAGCCTTTTTTTGAGCGATTGTCAAATTGTGCGCGATCCAACGAGAACAAACCTATTGATGAAAATGATGATCGCACGAAAATGTTCACGAGTTAATTCCGTTTTTTGCCAAATTGATCTTTTCAAGTCAATGTAAACACCACCAATGATGGTCGTACGTCAAAACGTTCTGAGTACGTTTATGCTAAAAAATGTCAAACTTTCCAATGGAAATGTCAGATGGCGCCAGGCAACACTTAGTGTTGCCTAAGCCAGAAATAAGTATATATAGCAACCCGTAACGCATAATTAATCTCTAATCAAAGTGTGGAATGCAGCCTAATTTATGTGTTCGCTGTGGGTGGCATGTACCGATTTGCTGCTTGTGGGTAATTTCTAGAATGAGCCGCCGATGGTTGATTTATTTGACCAGGTCGGCTCGTTTGAGCTTCAATCTTTTACACACTATTTTATTTCGCTGAAGGTTTTCCACACACAGACAACTAAAAGTTCTTACATCCTTGGCACTTCAGTCGCTGTATTTTTATATTTTACCCAAATCAAACAAAATTATGCCATAATTGACAATTGAAGTTTATACCTACACACACGAACATGCTAAAATTATAATAAACATTTTCCGAATTCTTTCACACAAAAATCGATTCGTAGGATTTTCGCTTCAAATAGAAACGTTCAGTTTTCTTTGGTACTCGTACATGAACATTCAGTCGCAGAAGTGTCTGAAACTATTATGGGCTGTCAATTGTTCAACATGTGGAAGCTTTGTTTAATTGATATGGGCACAAATTATAACACTTCTGTTTCTCTCGTAGCCCACGTTCCCTGTGCCGCCTTTCCCCGGCCGCGCAATTCATTGGCCGGCCGGCCAATCACTTTATCGACATCTGCGGCGCATAGACGCTAAATGCCAAAGACGAAGTGTAAACAAGTGGCACGCTTGTTTATTGGAAGCTGACCACGGTGCCGACGTCTACTGTGTTTGTGTGTGAGTGCTAACGCTTACGTATTTATTTGTACGGTTAAACCGTGGCATTACGCACCATTTTGGCCAAGTAGAATTCCAACAATTTCAGCGTTTGGTTTTTGCTTCGGTTGGATGCGGTGGCAAACGGAGCCAGCAAGCAGCTGATTCTCTTGGCCATTGTGTTGTGATTCACATCGAATGTGCCAAAATCAATAAAGTAAACAATTTAATGGAAGAATGAATGTTGCACCAATTATTTTCTTCTTTATAATTTCAGCACTTTTACAATGTAACGCAATTCAAGGACGCAGATGTGACTGAAGATGACTGCGCTGTGGGCCAAATAAGGAAATAAGATTGAGCAAGTGTACATGAGCCGGTCGGAGCCAATTGACAGCTTACTTTGATTTGCGCTAAAATCTACTTATCCCTTAACTGGGATTTAAAAAGACCACACGCAGAGCTACAATTAGTTGGGAATTGGTTGGAACTACAAAAATTCTGTAGCAAAAAAAATGTCGGTCGTAATCACCAAATATGACAGCGCATAGAGAATGGGACCTAAGGGTAAAAAAATCAATTTTCACTTTTTTTTGATGTGGACAACATCTAAGCATGGCATGAGACCGATCCCATGCCCCAAAAGTGTTCCCTCCCAGAGATATGCGCGTTTTATGAAAGTGATGGTACACCAAAGATACACGTATTTAAATCTTTAAAATGGCTCTCCTGAACAAAACTGGTTTTTACCCTTAGGTCCCTTTCTATTTTGCACGTCACAAATGTTGATAATCGTAACGGATATTCGGTTTGACATACCAAATCTTTACAAATATGATCATCGTATTGTAGATGCAACTAATTGATCGGTCGAACCAATAAAAATTATAAAATCTATTTATTTGCTTTAACTAATGGTGGTGACAACCAATAGTTGTGCCAACATTTTGTCGTTGTAACCGAATATTGGTGCTGATATCTAAATTTCATTATAACCAAAAGCAAAAATAATATTATAATTACTGCTTTAAGCAAATCGTTTAATCTAATTTGTTCAGTAAAAATCGTTTAACATCTTTTTATATTTTTCTACGACATGCCCCTTTCTATGTTTAAGAGTACTTCCAGTATATGTGACAGCGCATAGAGAAAGGGACCTAAGGGTAAAAAAATCAATTTTCATTTTTTTTTCTTTTTTTGATGTGGACAACATCTGAGCATCGAATGAGACCGATCCCATGCCCCAAAAGTGTTCCGTCCCAGAGATATGCGCGTTTTATGAAAGTGAAGTCGACGATTCTAAGCGCAAATAGAAGTGCACCTAATCTTTAAAATGGCTTTCCTGAACAAAACTGGGTTTCAACCTTAGGCCCCTTACTATTTTACGCGTCACATATAAAGCAACAGTTTTTGATTCTACCAAAAATTAAATTTTTTTATTAAACAAGTGCGGACTCTTGGATCCGAAACTGGTTGTTTGAGGTTCGGATACTTTGTATTTTCTACCAATATTTCAGTTACAAATACTGAACTTACATTCGCCAACTAACATTCTGTTATACTGATAGAATACTCGAGGTGCATGCAACCTCAATCATTCGGTTGGCAAACAAATATGTGTGCAGTAGCAGTTTTTCAGGTCGTTTTTTTATACTCATTCGACAAATTCTTGCTCGTTCTTTTTTGTATACTCTGCACTATTCGGTGGAACAACGTATTAAAGTGGCAGGGCACATTTTTGTAACTGAGTAAAACATCTGAATAGGGCCCCCTTAAGCGTACCGGTCAACTCAGAATCATTTGAAAATCTGATTAAACGATGTCTGAATGTCCGTCCATCCATGTATATGCTGCCCGCCTAAAGCTTGAAATCAAAATACATGACGGAATCTGATCTTAATGAAATTTGGCAGAAGTCATTTTTTGTACCAAGGATGGGCGCTAAAGAAATTGAGGAACATTGTTTTTAGGTTAGGATGCAGCTCCCACACATGTACGAGTACTCCTCTGATTATAAATCATACAACTTTAGTTCAGTTGATTACGATCGATCAGCTGAGATGTACGAGATGTTTGACATTTTTATATAGTCCCAGTATGTATTTTCAAAACACCGACTGTCAGGTTATTTTTGAAGTAAAAAAATGCATTAACCAACATTCCGGTTTTTGACCTTTGGCTTAAACGGTATGTATTTTCCCGATTGGAAGTAAAGTAATTTTCCCTATTTCTAGAATATACTTAGTAGGGACATAAATACTGTTACAACATTGAACACACCCATTTCAATAGTAGAACTGAACATACCCCTTTAATGTCATATGGGATTTGAAAGCTATACCCCAACATGGGATCTCTTAAGACTGCATTGGTTCGAGCTGTGGCCAATTTTGCAATGGAGGTTCGTGCAGCTATTGACGATTGGCCAGTGCGACTTAAGGCGTGTGTAAAGGCAAAAGGCGGACATTTCGAATACTTTATGTCCCTATGCGTTGAAAGACAAAAAATTATTTGAGTTTTCAAGAGCCATATCGGTCCAAGATATGTTGTTTGTCAAACCTAATATACTAAACTAAATCTGATTTAAATCGGTTGTTCTAGAGAAGATGTAATAAAGGAATGAATCTTTGTACTGGGCCTGTGGTAAAACGTGGACCGGTATGTCGGTTCCTATCTGAGCTTATTAATTTTCGTTATGAACTGTGCAAGAGTTCATTAAGATTGGATATAATATTTATTATACATTTAAATAATATTATACATTTAAATCTAAAGACACATTTCAATTTATGTGTGCGAGTTATATCTAAATATTTTAACAACTCTCTCCGCACTTTGTATAAAAAACTTACTTTTTCCAAATTTAATGTAAATAGACGGCAGACGGGCAGATCGGTATACCTACACGCAGAAAAAAAGTATGGTTGGGGTGACAATATTCGAAGAGGATCATAATATTGTTGGGTATATGGTTGTGGCACAACAATATTATGATCCTCACAACAATAGTATGATTCAGATTCAACCATACTATGATCTCCACAACAATAGTATGATTGACACTCAACCATACTATGATATTCACAATAGTATGATTCACACTCAACCATATTATTATCGCCACAACCATATTATGATCCTCCAACCACAGTACTTTTCTTATACAACCATAGTATGATCCCCACAACCATAGTATGATTCACAACAACTATGATATACTATACAATGATCCCCAAAATTATTTATTAGGATTGGTTGTTGTTATTCACAAATAGAGATTTTTATCAAGCAAATTATTTTAAATTGCATTACAATTAGTTCATAGCCCGATTTGAAGCCATGTTTGTATTGAACATTTCATTCAAGAAACAAAAATATATATTCCAACTGCAGTCGAAAATACTTTTAGTTGCCAGCAGGGGTGAATGTTACTTCACCATCCGTAGACACCAAGTAACGAATGTGATTAAACTATGATCAATGGCTATATATTTAAGTGCAGGCAGATTTTAAATCAACGAGAACCAGTCGGTAGTAGAGTATTTCACCGAACAAAGTAAACACAAATCTCAATAGAAATCACTTGAACTACCTTCCGATTGTTGTTGTTTTTTATAATGGATAGCAACCATGCACTGTATCATGTTTTTTTGGTATATAAAAAAAAACATACGCACACACATCCATGTATGCTCTATAAAACTTGTTTTCTTATGTTCATAGTCGCAACCACACTGAATCATATTATTGTTAACGTAAATTTATAACAACAATACTTTTGTTGCACCAACAATGTTTATATGGTTGCTACACCTATATTTTCATATCTAAATTTGGCAATTATACTATTGTTACATTTCAACAATATTATTATTGCCGCAATCATACTGTTGTCAAAATGAAATTCAAAAAAACAAAACTATGGTTGCGACGAGTATGCTTTTATTGTAGAGAACATATTATTGTTGCGGTAAGCATATAGTAACCATATCTTTTCTCTGCGTGTACTGTAGCTGTCTTTACCATTTCTAAATTTGGCAATTATACTATTGTTACATTTCAACATTATTATTATTGCCGCAATCATACTGTTGTCAAAATGAAATTCAAAAAACAAAACTATGGTTGCGACGAGCATGCTTTTATTGTAGAGAACATATTATTGTTGCGGTAAGCATATAGTAACCATATCTTTTCTCTGCGTGTACTGTAGCTGTCTTTACCAGTTAATTCTTTTTTCATTTGTGGTTTAGATTTTATGGAGCTGGTCTACAGGGCCGGCACAATTATGATGAACGTACGGTATAATTTTACTAGTGCTGGGGAATAGCTACCGCGGAAGTTTAAATCTACTTGAGATAAAGCCAAGATAAGTGGGCTACATATGTGATGGAGCGTGGCCGAAAAATTAATTAGACCTGTGTTAAGTCTCCATCATTTACCAAAATAATGGTGGTTGCCATGTACTATTTTGTAATCTCTCATAAAATAATAACTTTTATGAGATTAAATTAATAAGAGAAAATATGTCAAAAATATGTAGCTACGAAAATTTAATTGAAATCTCAACAGTTTCAATACGTTTTTAATTTTGATTGGCCTATGAGTTGCTCATTCTCGTATGTTTTAAAAACCTTATTAGAATAAAACTGTTTAGTTAAGTTTTTACATTAAACATATTTGAAATGTAGTGGCCTTCCAGAACTAAGATGACTTAAACGTCCCGAACCGAAAAAAATGTTCACACATTCAATCATTTAAACAAAGAAACATTCATTAATTCATCGCCATACTTGTAATATTGAGTCTTCTTTGTTTCAATCAAGTTTTTTTTTGTCAACATCTAACTCTTTTGTCCATTTTTGGTTTTCACAATATTATTTAAAGTATATTTTAAGTTTTAATTAACGAATTTGTCTGTCCATCCGAATGTGGTATGTTGCATCGTCAAATGACATTTAAACAATTTTGAAATGTCTGAAGAATAAGTGATAGCTGTTTGGATGAACTTAATTTTGGGGGAAATATATGGCTTTTAAAACACTAAGCAAAAACAAGTGGACAAATTATGTTCGTTATGGACTACGGTCTAATACGAAATTTTTTTCAAGGGATGTGGCATCAGTTTCTTTTCTATAAGGTTGTGTTTTTTCCATACCAATATCTTTTATAGTTCGTGATTGTATGGGCGGGGCCATGTCCTTTTGTCCGACTTCTGCTTCGGCCAAAAATTGAATTTTTTAAAATCCTCCTGAATGTGTTTGACATGCCAACATCATCGTCATATCCCTTATAGTTCGTGAGATATTATATTTTAAGTTCAGGTATGTTAATTTTACCAGAGGTGTGTTCCTTGAGGAAAATTTCAATTTTCAATACCAAATGTATCAGTCTATCAACACTTTTTTCTTGAAAATTTTAGGTAACTAGGCACCATTAAAATATCGATCTGATCTCTAGCGTTATCTGACCGTCCGTCCTTCAGTGTGTCTGTTGAAAGCACGATAGCGGTCACAATAATAAACCGAGAAAGTCCAAACTTTGCGGAGAAATGTATTGTTGTAGAAAGCACTTTGAGATTTTTAATGGATCAAATCCATTCAGAGGAAAAAATGTTCTCTATAAAAGGACTCAAACAACATCTGCAAAAATTACACTTTTTGGAGGTATTTTGTATAAAAGTCATTACCATGGAATTGACCTAGACTGCTGCGACTAGGTATATAATAAAACTATCTTTAGGGCAAGGCCTATTTAATTTTGAATATGGGCCAAATCGGTAAATGTTTTGATATAGACCACATAACCCTTACCTTTCCGAGTTTAGATACCAGGGTCTTGAAACTGGATTAATAGTCTGATCTGGACGGAAGTTGACACAAAGTAGTTTCATGGTTTGGAACTTAACTGTTTATAATTTAGACTATATCGGTCCATGATTTTATACAGCTCTCGTACAAAGGTCCCTCCCGATTAAAAGTCCTGACGTTCTGGAAGCCGCGTTTATAGTCTGATCTGGACAAAATTAAGTAAAAAGTACTTTAGTTCTATAGAATGGAAATTAACTGTTAAGGATCTGAACCGTATTGAACCATATAGAACTATTTATGTAGAAAGTGAAAAGGCCTATGTAAAGAAAAAAATAGGCCGTTTACAATAATTTTATGAAAATTTTATGAAAGACCGATTGCTGTTTTGTTGCCAGTTTATATGCATAGACCCATGATTCGTCACCTGTGACAATATTATGCACTGCCTTTGAGCTACCGCAGTTATACTTTATCAATATCTCTTTGCACCAATCCATGCAAGCCTTTTTTGAGCATACGTCAAATTCGATTGCTGTTTTGTTTCCAGTTTATATGCATAGACCCATGATTCGTCACCTGTGACAATATTATGCACTGCCTTTGAGCTACCGCAGTTATACTTTATCAATATCTCTTTGCACCAATCCACGCAAGCCTTTTTTGAGCATACGTCAAATTGTGCGGGATCCAACGAGACCAATTTTTTTCACGGCCAAGTGAAACTTTACTTACTAATGCCCAAAGATGACTCAATCGCGGTTATCATTTCACAAACAGCATCGATAGTTTCTGACAAAGTGACGTCCTTCACGAAATTCATCCTCGTACAAAGGTCCCTCCCGATTTAAGGTCCTGACGCTCTGGAAGCCGCGTTTATAGTCTGATCTGGACAAAATTAAGTTAAAAGTACTTTAGTTCTATAGAATGGAAATTAACTGTTAAGGATCTGAACCGTATTGAACCATATAGAACTATTTATGTAGAAAGTGAAAAGGCCTATGTAAAGAAAAAAATAGGCCGTTTACAATAATTTTATGAAAATTTTATGAAAGACCCATACGGTCGATTGCTGTTTTGTTTCCAGTTTATATGCATAGACCCATGATTCGTCACCTGTGACAATATTATGCACTGCCTTTGAGCTACCGCAGTTATACTTTATCAACATCTCTTTGCACCAATCCATGCAAGCCTTTTTTGAGCATTCGTCAAATTATGTGGGGTCCAACGAGACCAATTTTTTTCACGGCCAAATGATACTTGACTTACTAATGCCCAAGGATGCCTCAATCACGGTAATCATTTCACACACAGCATCGATAGCTTCTGACAAACTGACGTCCTTCACGAAATTCATCCTGAAGCGAACGGCGTCCAGCGATTAACAGTGGTTTCTGATGGTGCTTCATTGCCAAAAGTCGAAACAAGTTGATTTAAACCCTCTTGTTCCGATAACCCACGCCGCAAATTGAAAAAAATCATCGCGCGAAAATGTTCACGGGATAATTCCATTTTTTGACAGAGATGATTTTTTCAACACACTGTAAACCAAACAATTCGCCCTCAAATGACAAAACGTTCTGAGTGAAGTTATGCTAAAAAAATGTCAAAGTTTCCAATGGAAGTTCCAGTTTGCATATGGGAACACTAGTATTGTCAGGACCCGAAATATAAATAGCAAGCCTCGTATTGAATGTAGTGGAGGGATATCTTTATAGTTACTGATAACAAGCGACCATCCGAGAATGTGTACACTAGGCCGTACCTAAAAATAAAAGTTCGCCGTACACCTTCGAATATGATGTGTTATTGAAAGGGAGTTTCGAACAAAAACTATTTTGTTTTTGTGACGAGCGTAGGGACCGCGGTTTGTACATTTTTCTTTATATCTTCTGCATTTACAGCCGGATCTTAAAGTGTGATACATGGATGTTTTTGTCTCGAAGACCAATTTTTCTGTTTTAGAAGTCATTGACCTCAGGTACCCGCTTCTGGAGGATTCGAGAGGCTGTTGTAAGCATAAAGCACTACATGAATCTGCAATGGCAGTCACCGGTGAGAACCGCATGGTGTATTTTGTTTGCTTTTGAAGTCACTGACCTCAGTTACCCCCTTCTGGTACTTACCCATCATATCTCAGTTGTTACTACAATAATCTGACCAATTGAAACATGAACATGTCGCTATCAGATATAATAAAATTTTCACACCAATTCAAGTATGACCATATTTTTAAAATCTGTGTAAATAAAGAGCCTGCTTAAAGACAGAATTGCTTCACTTCTGTTTCGGAAAAAATTTTCATCTTAGACAAAAGGCTACTACCGGAATGTTGGATACTGCTGGTTTTTTGTTTTAATTTTTTACCAACATTTTTCATTTTAGTCACAAGGCTAAAAGTGGAATCGGTTAATGTCGTTTTTTAACTTTAAAATAAACCAGTTGGTTTTTTTTTCAAAATACGTTTTTAAAAAAATCGAAATTCCGGTTTTCTGAGAACCCTGGATTATTGGACTTGCTCTACATATCATGGAAAGAAAGAATGTACCGCGACCATTTGAATAAAAATTTGTAGTAAACTTGACCGATCGTTATAAAACGTTAGAAGTATGTATTGCATGGCACGGCTTTGGGGCGTGGTATTTATAAAGGGTGTTTTTTTTTGGTTTGTCATTTCGTAGTAAATAGACTTACTCCGGAACAACATTTGCAAATCGTGTTGAATAAGCTCAAAACTAGATGTCCAGCGATCCTGATTATTACAAGAAAATTTTGTTTAGCGATCAAGATAACTTTTGGTTGAATGGGTACGTTAATAACCAAAATTGTCGCAATGAAAATCCACAAGCCATTGTTGTGACGCCGTTACATTCACAAAAAGTCACTGTTTGGTGTGCTTTAAGGGAGAGGGAATCTTTGGTCCATATTTCTTCAAAAAATAAGCCGGCCATAATGTATATAGTCAATGGTGAACGCTAAAGAGCTATGAATAATGATTTTTTGTGCCTGAATTAGAGGATGTTGATGTGGACGACCTTTGGTTGCAATGAAACGACGCAACATGCCTTAAAGCCAACGAAACAATCAATTTACTATTGTAGGAAATTTTTGGGGAGCGCATTATTTTCCATCGTGGGCCTATGGCGTGGCCTCTAATATCGTGCGATTTAACACCGCCGGACTATGTTTTATTGTTTTATGTGAAGTCGCTTGTCTACTCAGATAAGCCCAACACGATTGACGCCTCGAAAGAGAATAGTAGGCACGTCGTTGCTGACGTACGGCCGTAAATAATGCAAAAATTGGTCGGAAATTGGGCATCTAGGCTGGAATTTATTAGAGCCAGCCGCGGCGGCCACTTGGCCGAAATCTTTGAAACATAATGACTGTTATCTTTATAACAAAGCTAAATTCTTGGCCAAAACATTAAACTACAGGGTGTCCGTCAGGAAGGTATACTACTTATACTTTGTTTGTTTATAGTTTTTGATTCAAAGAAAGAGAATGGATCTTACATTGATAAATGTTTTATTTAATGCCGGCAGTTATGTATAGAATACAATATCAGTTAAATGTCCGCCTCTGTTAGCCTTACAAATGCCGGCCCTTTTGAGCACGTTTTTAAGTTGTTCTTTGAAGACCAAGCTCCTGAGCACGGCGTCGAAATGAGGTTGATGATTTTTTTTTGAACACTTTCTTGAGCAGCAGTTTCCACCTTAACTGCACAAAAGCCGAGTGGCAGAGAAGATGTTTAGTTGTCTCCCTCTTCTCTTCCTTGTTGCAACTCCCAAAGCAGTCGTTGCCGCCCAAAGACCAGTAGCCGGTGATGACCGCATTAAGGTTTCATAGATGGATCCTTGGCAGATTAATCGTAGTCCGCGTTCTCTGTTTATCCCTAACAGGCCAGATCAGGGAAAATGATATAGTTTCTGTGATAAAAGCTGCCTACCATCGCGACCTTGCTGTACGTTGTGGTCCACGGGTGACTGGGGCTTATGGGGTTTTCTCAAGACTCCACCTAGTCATTATAGGCCCCCGGGCCTTGTTGGGGGTACGGTCGGGCCTAGCCTTAAGACATGGGTGCCGTTCACCGTCGTCGAACGGAAGAGATAGAGATAGACCTCGCTCTGAGGAAACCATGTCCATGTACAGCATGGTTTTAGACCGTAACATCTATTTGTGGGTACTTGTGTCTGCATATATACTATCGTGCCTTTAACAGGGGCTGACCAGTCCCGCGATGTATGGCTCGCAAACTGGTAGTAGCTCGGCTATGAGGTCTGACCGGAGACTAAAGTCTGGTACCACGGATAGTCAGGAGCCCCCAGAACTGTGGTTCTGGCCTGACTATTTGGTGCGGCCCTTCGGAGAGTATCGTGGTGGCTGTGATTTGATTAGATAGGCCTCGGCCTATCTAACACCTCCATATAGCACGCTTCGAATTGGTACCGGCGGAATTGGCATTTAGGGGCGCTGACCGTTGCTTGGTAATGGCTTCAGTGCGATGGCGCACCATGGTTAAAGCTATCACAGCGAGAATCATGTTAAACACTCGGACGCTGTACATTGTGGTCCATGTTTGGGCCTATAAGCGACAGACCCTTTTTCTTCGAAATCAATCACAACACGATAAATTGTGCGTTTTGTTGGCACGTTGTTTCTCCAAAAAATGTCACGTAACTTTCTCATCGTCACAGTAATTGATGATTGATTTTGATTAAATGTTTTAACGATTAAAACACGTTGGTTTATCGAATCTTTTGCCATAATAAATTTGCATTTCTCTACTTCACGACTGCCAAATATGAACTGTCAAGACTAATGTTTACCAAAATGGCGGCAAAACATAGAAGTATACATTCCCAGCGGACTCCATGTATGCGGGGGTTCGAAAACTTTTTAGCCTAGCACAAAAAGCGCGGTATAAACAGAAAAAAGTTAAGTGTTTTGGAAACTTCCATCTCTGCTATGAACACATGTTAAATTTTGTTTTGATCTGGCAACTCCTTCATATAGAAACAGGTGTTCACAAAAGAAGCATCCGCGATTTTTTTACAATGGAAAAACTTGAAATGCGTGGTGTCATTAAATATTTACATAAAAAAGGTTTATCGGGACAAGAAATTCATAATGATATGGTGAATGTGTTAGGTGAAAGTGCTCCTTCATATGCAACAATAAAAAATTGGGTTGCTGAATTTAAACGTGGTCGTACAAGCATTGAAGATGAACCACGTAGTGGACGTCAAAAAACAGCAACAACAACAGAAATTGTAGCCAAAGTGCATGATATGGTATTAAATGATCGACGAATAAAAGTGCGTGAAATAGCTAATATCATGGGCATCTCAAATGATCCAGTCCATTTAATTTTGCATGAAGAACTACAGATGAAAAAGCTTTCTGCAAGATGGGTGCCGCACTTGTTAACAGTCGACCAAAAACGCATAAGATTGAACATTTCTCAAGCTTGTGTGGAAATTGAAATTTCGTTTTCAGCGAAATAAAATGGATTTTAAGCGTCGTTTCATAACTGTTGATGAGACATGGATCCACCACTATACTCTAGAGACAAAAGAACAATCCAAACAATGGACTGAAGCTGGAGGAAGTGCCCCAAAGAAGGCAAAAACAATTCAATCGGCTGGTAAGGTTATGGCAACGGTTTTTTGGGACTTCAAAGGTATTTTATTGATTGACTATCTGCAAAAGGGTAAAACAATAAATTCAGAGTACTATTGCAACCTTTTAGATCAATTAAATGTGCAAATTCGAGAAAAACGTCCTGGCTTACAACACAAATAATAACACTACAACAAAATGAAACTTTTTCGATAATTATAAGGTTCTGTCAACGGATTCTGGTAGAGGGGGTAAAAAAACAATATACGTGTATCGGCGTTTTGAAAGTTTACGTCTGAATCTTATTTTAAGGGGGGTCAAAGTTCAAACCCCTTGAGAACATTCTTATGACGAATCGGCCTAGAAAACCATGTGATCCTTAGATTTTAGGTGTAGGGTATGTTCAGCATTTTTACTTAAAATATTACAAGGAACATTTTTGTGAAACATGTTAACCCTCTAGCGCCTCACTGTATGGGTCTTTTGGGACCCTTTTGACAAAATGGGTACGTAAACTCCCCTAAAACAGGGATATAACGGGATATAATGTTCTACAAAAATATTTGCCATTAAATTCTACAATAAGTCTCTGAATACACGAAAGCTCAAAAATCAACATCAATGGTAGAAATAAGGCAAAACTGAAAATCGGTTTTAGGGTTAATTTCGTACATATTCTGAATAGGCCTAAACTGACCCACAAAACATAAATGTAGAGGGTTGATGTGTATGGATGAAATATTCTACGTAAAATTTCACTATAGGTTACTGAACAAAAGAAAGTCGTAGATATTACGAAAAATGCTGAATTTGAGCAAATGCTTATATTACTGCTTATATTCCTGCTTATATTACAAAAATTGTGTCTAATAATTTTATTTATAGATATTATATCTACGACTTTATTTTGTTCGGTAACCTATAGTGAAATTTTACGTAGAATATTTCATCCATACACATCAACCCTCTACATTTATGTTTTGTGGGTCAGTTTAAACCTATTCAGAATATGTACGAAATTAACCCTAAAACCGATTTTCAGTTTTGCCTTATTTCTACCATTGATGTTGATTTTTGAGCTTTCGTGTATTCAGAGACTTATTGTAGAATTTAATGGCAAATATTTTTGTAGAACATTATATCCCGTTATATCCCTGTTTTAGGGGAGTTTACGTACCCATTTTGTCAAAAGGGTCCCAAAAGACCCATACAGTGAGGCGCTAGAGGGTTAACATGTTTCACAAAAATGTTCCTTGTAATATTTTAAGTAAAAATGCTGAACATACCCTACACCTAAAATCTAAGGATCACATGGTTTTCTAGGCCGATTCGTCATAAGAATGTTCTGAAGGGGTTTGAACTTTGACCCCCCTTAAAATAAGATTCAGACGTAAACTTTCAAAACGCCGATACACGTATATTGTTTTTTTACCCCCTCTACCAGAATCCGTTGACAGAACCTTATAATTTTTTTGTGCTGAGCAGTGTAATTTTTCATCAAGACAACGCACCAGCGCACAAGAGTGTTTTAACAATGGCTAAAATCAACGAATTAAAGTACGAGTTGCTTGACCACCCACCTTATTCTCCTGATTTAGCTCCCAGTGACATTTACCTGTTCCCAAATCTAAAAAAATTCCTTGCTGGCAAGCGTTTTACCTCAAATGAAGATGCAATTACAGTTGTAAACCACTATTTTGAAGACCTTGAGGAAAACTATTTTAATCAAGGGATAGAATTGCTAGATAAGCGTTGGACTAAGTGTATTGAAGTTTCAAAAGATTATATTGACAAATAAAAATATTTTTGAAAAACAAACTATTCTCTTTCATTGATAGGCTAAGAACTTTCCAAACCGCCCTCGTATGCGTTTTTTTCTTCTTGAAAACCACACGTCTGAAATAAGACACCCATTACTTTTTAATGCTCCCTTTGTACCGACTATGATACTTTGGACTAACCGAACTTATCTAGTCTACTTGTTTTTAACATTTCGTTGCTGAGGTGACAAAAGTGACTGATGACATCCGTGTTGCACTTATGCAGTGTCGTTTTTCTCTTTATTTACATTTCCTAAATCTTTATCCGGATTAAATACTAATGATAAGCACAACACGTTATTTGGAAACATTCTTACGACAACATACATAAGTAATAAAAACAATTATGTTTCGGTTAGAATTGAAGGCAATCTTCAAAAGATCAAAAGAAGTAATAACTGTGAGCAATCAAATGGTGATTGAAGCAATGATGTCGGCAACTTGATACAGATACCGTCATTCATTCGGAGGGAAAAACTTCAAACGTCACAGCCGTAACCTTGGCATATTCCTATGCTTAGAACTACGAGTACTTACATTTATCCACAACTCATATTTATAGAGAATGGAACTTTAATGTAAGTAACACACATCGAACAAATGTCATCCAAATCATCCGCAAAGAACACACGACTCGTGTACTTTCCAAAAGTAATCTGCCAGCAATAAAGATCCGTTGCGATATCAAATGATTTTTCACGTAAATATTTGAAAGTAATTAAAGATGACGGCTTAAAAGTGATCATGATTTAAAAACAATAATAAAAATATGTGAGCCAACATTAACATGTCCATGTTTTATATTCGAACATACCCACTACGAGCTTGCCATGAACTAAGCCATCTCGTATGTCACTTTGATGACGATGCCGCTGACAGTTATGACTGCCAGTCAAAGTTATGATTTCATCAAACCGATCAATACTTCAAGTAGTTATAATCGTAGAACGAACAACATCAACGGCTGATAAAATGCAATCGGTATGCATAGACTTAAATGGGCAGATCAGTCAGTTGACCAGTTGACAATTACATTAGTCGATGACGTAACGAATAATAGACATCATTTCAGTTTGATAACCGATTAACATCGTATATCGGTACCCAGAGGTCAATTAGGAAAGCAGGATATGGCTCTGTCATAGACGTTACATTTGTGAGCAAGGCCCTTGCCAAGTCTAATAAGTGGCGAGTGAGCGAAGAATACACACACAGCGACCATCAGGGTATTATGTTTGAAGTATCAAATGGGAGGGCTAGAGAGAGGGTGTGCGTTAAGGCACCCGAACCAAATTGGAAAACGAGTGCATTCTATGGTGTGGCATTTCAGGAGTTGATTTGCTCACTCCAACTTGCAAACGGCACAACGAACCAGCTCTCACAGGACTTGGGCGCCATGAATGCCGACGCTTGCAACGCATCAAAGTCTGCAACTGGTGTAACGAGAAGATAATGTCGCTGCGAGAAAACTGTCTACGAGCAAGACGCCAGGTCCAACGATCCAAAGGAAAACCGGAATTTAAGAAGAAGTTGGCCTTTTTCAAACATCTGAGGAGGAAGTTGAAAAAACCTATTGCAAACAACAAAAAGATGAGGTGAAGCAAACCTAATCCCACTCGCAGAGAAAAAACACGGTTACTATATGGTTACGGCAGTAATAATATGTTCTCCGCAATAAAAGTATGTTCGTCGCAACCATAGTATTGCTAACTGAATTTAATTTTGACAATAGCATGTTTGCCGCAATATTAATATTATTGAAATGTAACAATAGTTGGCAAATTTAAAAATGAAAATATGGTTGTAGCAACAATATAAATATCGTTAGTGCCACAAAAGTATTGTTTTTTGGGTTTTATGCTAACAATAACGGCAATCATACTGTATGATTGTAATTTTTCCTCATTAAAAAATGCTTTTTAGAACAATGTTATTGTTCGGGATCCAATGCAATAAAAGAACTTTTTATATCGAAAATTTTTTTTAAGCAAACTAATTTGCTATGTTTAGCTAAATTATTTTTAATAAAAACGCTTACGTTTTTTTAAACTGATTTTTTCTACTGTTATTTTGAATGTAATGTGTTTTTAAAAAATGTTCATAATTCATAGATTTGAATGTTGTTGAAAACTTAACCCAATTCTAATAAATAATATTGGGGATCATAGTATATTTGTGTGTGATCATACTTTTGTTATAGGGTTACGCGTGAATCATACTATGGCTGTGAGGATCATAATCATACTATGGTTGTGGGCATCATAGTATGGTTGTGAGGATCATAGTATGGTTGTATTTGAATCATTATCTTATTGTGAGGATCATAATGTTGTTGTACCACAACCACACACCCAACAATAGTATTATCCTCTTCGAATATTGTCACCACAACCATACTTTTTTTCCTGCGTGCATGGGGCATAGCCTACAAAGTTTTTATGAAGAATTTAGGGGCCGACAATCGCCTTAAATATCGTGTCCCGTCATGCTGCCTAAAAAAATAGAAACTTTGTTTCCACACCGCCCATCGTCGGCAATTGAGACATGAACAAATATTTCAACAAGAACCGAAGAGACCCGCAATCACAGTACAGGAAATTTTCGAAGCCTGCTCTTAAATAGGTGACGGCAAAGTTTCGGGACCCGGCGAAAAAGCAAATAAGGCAGCGATTCGAGCTAAACCAGAAAACTTCGTTAGAACATTCCATTGGAAAGTTTAACATTTTTTAGCATAAACATACTCAGAACGTTTTGACCTACGGCTATCATTTGTATTGTTTACAGAGACTTAAAAAAATCAATTTAGCAAAAAATTAAATTAACTCGTGAACATTTTCGTGCGATCATTTTTCACAACCTTCGACGTGGATTATCACTTAAATTTTTGTATGGCGAATTCAATCGTGACCGACGCTCGCGCAAAGGCGAAGGTTGCCCAAAAAAGGGCGATTGTGCCAGAGAACATTGATGCCGTGCGTGAACTGATAATGCAAGATCGTCAGGTGACATACCGTGAGATAGAGGCATCCTTGGGCATTCCTTCCATCAGCATACATTCGATATTGCATGAACACCTGGCCGTTAAAAGTTTTGTTCTCGTTAAATCCCGCACAATTTGACAATCGCTCAAAAAAGGCTCGTTTCGATTGGTGCAAAAAAATTTTGAAAAAGTACGATCGCGGTGCTTCAAAAAACGCTTAAAAGATCATCACAGGTGACGAATTATGGATCTATGCGTATGAGCCCGCAACAAAACAGCAATCGACCGTGGGGGTCTTCGAAGACAAGCCAAATCCAACGAGAGTTGTACATGGAAGAAGCAATTCGAAGCAAATGATCGCCTGTTTCTTCGGTAAAACTGCTCATGTGGCGACTGTTCCGCTTGACCAACGCAGGATGGTCAATTCTGAGTGGTATACCACAATTTGTTTGCCTGAAGTCTTCGGAGAAATTCGAAAAACGAACAAGAGAAGACGAATCATTGTGCACCTTGACAATGCCAGAGGATGCTGCCGAAGCGTTCAAAAACCATGTTTTGGAGGTGTCTCAATCGGAGTAAAAAAATTGCTTCGACAATTGGTTTGACCGCAAACACAAGTGTAAAAATCATGCTGGAGAATAATTTGAAAAAAATAAAACCATTTTTGACGATAAATATTCGTATTTTCATTATTAGGCCCGAAATATGTATAGCAACCCTTGTATTGACGAAAGAGTGTTTCCAAACAGATGGAAAGTACAGATACTGTTACTTATTTCCAAGGGCGATAACCCGGCGAAAGAGCCTTCATCTTATCGACCAATTTATCTGCTAGATACAATGGGGAAAATACTGGAACGAATTATAGGGTACTACCAGAATGCCAGTTTGGTTTAAGGCAGTCTCGTTTCACCATAGACGCAGTCATATTAGTAGTCGATAATGCGAAGGTTGCGCTTTCTGGGAAACGTTGGAAGGAAGGCTCTAAGGAGTATTGTGCTGTAGTTACACTAGACGTCTAGAGTTTACTCGGCTGATTAAGGGTGTTATCACACATGTACTTTTCTCAAATTAGTATATTGCCTTATTATCATATATAGTGCAAACAAACTAAGTTTTATGATAACTCGTAAATAGTTTATGAGTTCGATGATTTAACTTTTTTCAGTATTTACATAAACATAGTGTTTAAATTTTAAATTTGAAGTCCTAAATATTGTTGGACAACTTTAAAAAAAGAGTATTCCACGGCACACATTTGCTACAATTTATTTTGTTGCATGCCAATGGTTTATTATTTGTGGTATTTTCACGCCCTATACAGCAATTTCCTCATCCACAGTTAATGTCTACATTTCAAAATGATCTGCCTTTTGTTATGTTCATTAAAGCGTTTCTTTACACGCTAAATGATATTATCCAATTCTGCTTAATTCCTTTATAAGTTCCGGTCGTTTCAAGTCTTCGGATGTGTTGGCAGTACCACACCCCTTAGCAAAATTGTATCCGTATATTCTTTGTGACAATTTTTATTTCAAGACGATCTGACTATAATTATGGGTTTTACACCGATAATTATAGGAAATGTGAAACCGCCAACTTTTTCATACGTGCTTACTTCTTTACTCACTAATACGAGTAGTTTGTGCTCCGAGTCTGATGTTCGAAACTTAGAAGTAAATAAGTTCAACGCTTTTAAATGAAGATGCGTATATATACAGTAATTTCCCGAGATACAGTGGCATACGGTGTAAATTTCAAGACGATTTGCCTATAATTATAATCATTACATTGATTTAAAAAAATTTTCCGCCTAGCTTATTCTTTACACTTAAGTGGTATATGTGACAGCGCAAAGGGACCTATGGGTTAAAAATCAATTTTCACTTTTTTTTGATGTGGACAACATCTGAGCATCGAATGAGACCGATCCCATGCCCTAAAAGTGTTCCCTCCTAGAGATATGCGCGTTTTATGCAAGTGATGGAACACCAAAGATGCACGTATTTAAATCTGTAAAATGGCTCTCCTGAAAAACTTGTTTTTACCCTTAGGTCCCTTTCTCTATGCGCTGTCACACATGCTCTTAGTCCGAACTTAGTACCTTATGAATTCTGGCCGTTTAAATATTTGATATACGTGTATACTTTATGACATTTTATTCTCCGACAGTAGCATACTACGTACATTTTAGGACGAGTTGCCAAAAAATGTGGCTATTACATCGCTTTTTAAAAAAGGGATGTGTCACCTTCCACTTTTCCCCTTAAGGAATTTCATAAGAAACCGTATCGGATGTTCCTAATTCTTGTAGGTGCCATGCCATTTTTACAATTACCTGACCCACAGGAGCATAACAAATAGTAAATATAAAGATTGGTTTAAAATTGTTATAGGCGCCACTCCGCTTTAAAAATACCGGCCGTGGCACCGCCCAATTTTCCATAATTTTCTTCGTTACATACAATCAGCTTATATGTGATGCGCAAAATAGAATGGGGCCTAAGGTTAAAAACCAGTTTTGTTCAGTAGAGCCATTTTAAAGATTACGTCCCTTTCTATCTGCGCTTAGAATCGTCGACTTCACTTTTATAAAACGCGCATATCTCTGGGAGGGAACACTTTTGGGCATGGGATCGGTCTCGTTCGATGCTCAGATGTTGTCCACATCAAAAAAAAAGTGAAATGTTGATGAAAAGTTTTGTTCAGAAGAGCCATTTTAAAGATTAGGTCCCTTTTTATTTGCGCTTAGAATCGTCGACTTCACTTTCATAAAACGCGCATATCTCTGGGAGAGAACACTTTTGGGCATGGGATCGGTCTCATTCGATGCTCAGATGTTGTCCACATCAAATAAAAAGTGAAATGTTGATGAAAAGTTTTGTTCAGAAGAGCGATTTTAAAGATTAGGTCCCTTTTTATTTGCGCTTAGAATCGTCGACTTCACTTTCATAAAACGCGCATATCTCTGGGAGGGAACACTTTTGGGTCATGGGATCGGTCTCATTCGTTGCTCAGATATTGTCCACATCAAAAAAAGAAAAAAATGAAAATTGATTTTTTACCCTTAGGTCCTTTCTTTATGCGCTGTCACATATAGAAAACCTCAAGTTCGCAGCTCTTATAGTGGGTATTTTTCAGACGTGTGGTTTTCAAGAAGAAATAAAACGCTTAAAATTTAATGTTATGGCCAAGAATTTAGCATTATTATAAAGATAGAGCGTTTACCATTATGTTGTAAAAATGATTTTGGGAAGAGGTGGCCGCCGCCGGCTTAAATAAATTCCAGCTGCGAGGCCCAATTTTCGAACATTTTTGCAGCATTTGGGACCGTATGTCAGCAATAACGCCTTTTTTTAATTGTTTATTTTAGATTGTTAATATATAATTATAGAACTAGAAATAAACAAAATAGATTCAAGTATAGAGTGTTATAATAATACATAGCCCTATAATCGGGAACTCAAGTACATTTCATATAGGAAGGTTTATATTGCTTATGCATTAAGGATTCTAATTTGTTACATAAATAATTCTTCTGTTAAATGATTCTTATAGTATGTAATCAAAAATTTACAAAAACATTACTCCAGCATTTAAGAAAAATAAAAAAATACGTTAGGGTAAGTAAAAAAAGAAATTTGGTTTAATTTTTAATCCACCAATATACATTTCTGTCTATTCTTTTCCTCTCTAAGAAATCCGTATTTGATACGCTAGTATCGAACCTCTTATCATTGTTTGTTAACAAGTCACTGTTGACGGCCTTTATGTTCGCTCGCCTATATAAGTGGTAAAAAATAGGAGTTCCTATACGATTTTGAATGAATTCATTGTGATCGAGATATATAAATGCTTCTGGAGGCACATAGCCCGTCATTAACGTTCTTTGAATATAGCTGTCATCAGTATAGTATGGGGCTTTTATCAAATTGTAGAGCAACATTGGGTGCTCTTAGAAATATGATTTCTAATAAGTTTTATTATGAAATTGTCAATTCTCATAATATTTGCTTTATCATAGAGCCTTCTGTTGGATACGTATTTTATAAAATTGCTATTGGCGGACCTATATAAGGAGGTACAGGCACGGAGGTATTTTCTCTCGAATTTTCTTATCAATTCCATATACGATGGAGAAATATTGAACCAATTGGGGCACCCATAGGTTAATATTGGACGAACTAGGGATTTGTAAAGCAATATTTTTACATTCGGGGATATATATTGTGAGTAGAAAAGTCTTTTATATTTGAAAAATCCATTTCTCGCCTGCGGTATCTGTGTCTTGACATGATTATTGAAATAAAGAAATTTGTCTAGTTGGATACCTAAGTACCTAACTACTTCCCTGTTAGTAACATTATGGTTCCATTTGGAGATTTTATAACAAAAGGTTTCCAATATTTTCTTATATTGTAGTTGCATCTTCCTACAGGAGGTCAGCAATAACGCCCCGAATTTTCTCTTCCAAATAGACAAGCAACTTCACATAACCCCACACAAATTAGTCCAGAGGTGTAATATCGCACGATCTTGGAGGCCACGCTACAGGCCCACGACGCGAGATAATGCGCTTGCCAAAAGTTTCCTTCAATAAATTGATTGTTTCGTTGGCTGTATGTCGTCCACATCACCATCCTCCAATAAGCGTTCCCCATTGACTGTACCATTATGGCTGGCTTTATTTTTGAAGAAATATGATCAAATGATTCCCTCTGCCCATAGAGCACAACAAACTGTGACATTTTGAGGATGTAACGGCGTTTCAAGAATGCCTTGTGGATTTTCATTTCTCCAAAAGCGACAATTTTGTTTATTAACGTACCCACTCAACCAAAAGTAAGTTTCATCGTAGAACAACATTAATTTTTCATTCCGGAGTAAGTCTATTCATTGTTAGAAGGTAAACTGAACTGAGCATAAATTAAGTGACTCCTGTCAAAAAGACCAACTCCGAAAAAATTGTGGCCAGATTGGAAACCACACGTCTAAAAAATCACTCCTTAGTGTTTGAGATATGATCGTTTTTACTGTTTAGTGGTGTGGGCGTGGCACAGTCCACGCTGAATTAAAAAAGACAATATCTCACGCACTACCAAAGATATGAAGATGGTATTTGGAGGAGAGCCATTTTAAAGATTAGGTCCCTTTCTATTTGGGCTTAGAATCGGAACACTTTTGGGGCATGGCATCGGTCTCTTTCGATGCTTAGATGTTGTCCACATCAAAAAAAGAAAAAAAATTAAAATTGATTTTTTTACCCTTAGGCCCCTTTCTCTATGCGCTGTTGGCATAGATCGAAGCACATTCTGGAGGAAAAGCGCCCTATTCAAAATATCGCTATCATGGCCAGAGAAATGAACCGATCGTTGTAAAACTTAGGAAGAATGAAATCAACGACACGGAAATTATTATAGAAGGTTGGACTGCCTTTTTTAAACTTTTAAAAATACAACTTCTTTTAGAACAAAAAGTGTCACATTTATGCAGACATTTTCACGAATTAAAAAACTTTAATTTTATTTTTCCTATTGCAGCCAGTCATTCTTTAATTTTGTCATGGGTGTGTAAAAATGTAATTGTTTCAATTTGAATTAATTGAGATTTAAGTGAATCTCACGTAATAGGTGACGGCATTGTGGCGCGATGTAGCGTGTCACCGAGGATTAGCAATAAATTAATACCGCTTTAAATTTACATATTTATTACAAATTATTACATTTTCCACCGTAAAATGAGATCACAAATATCTTTTAAAGCAAGCAAAAGAAAAAAAGAGCATTTGACATTTATTTTTATAGAAAGCTTAGCTCAAACTAGTTTTGGAATGGAGTAAAAGTTAAGAAACAAAGACCTTTTACATTCACGCTTGTGTTGGAAAACTGGGTGAACGCGGGCTGTATGGATGGGGTATACTTGATATAGTTTTGACATATTACAAGTAATTGAAAATCGTGTCTTCGTTCGTTTAAGCTCTTCTTCATCTTTTCCATGCTGTTGTCAGTTTTGAGCTGGGGCTATTACCAAATAATATTTAAACAACGCCAATGGAAAAACGTGCAGCAAACAAGAAAAAAAATCGTTGAGGTACTACAAGAGCTCATGTTCATGATCACATAAAACAGCACCCACAACATTTATTTTATGTCAAAAAAATACTAAAAATTGTTCAAAATGTTCATACATGTACATGCGACTACGTAAACTATGGGTAGACATCGACTTGATATTGCACCGTGAGGCACTATACCCCAAAACTAAAAATACAGGTAAAACAACTTACTTACTTTAGTGAGCTATGATATACAAGGGCAGATCAATAAACACTTTTAGCTCAATACACTTAGTGAAACGTTTCTCCAATTTGTGTATCGCTTTCAAAAAATAGGATTTTTCGAGGTCCATAAAATAGGAATTTGTTTGATCAATAATTTATCGTTGAAGCTAAATCTCTTATCATCGAGCCATTTCTTTAGGTTTGGAAATAGGAAATAGTCACTGGGGCCCCATATGGCATATGGCGGATGAGGTACCAATTCGTAACCCAATTCATGCAATTTTGCCATTAAGGCTGCAGACGTGTGCACACGTGCATTATCTTGATGAAATGGTAATCGCGGCACCCATCTTGCAAGACAGCTTTCTGAAGCAGAACTGTTCATGTAAAATCGAAACCACACTGACATATGAAATGCGTATGGCATCAACAATCTCACGCACTTTTACTGTTCGATCGGCCAACACCATATCGTGGATTTT
The DNA here is from genome assembly GCA_963513945.1 of Hydrotaea diabolus. Taxonomy (NCBI): domain Eukaryota; kingdom Metazoa; phylum Arthropoda; class Insecta; order Diptera; family Muscidae; genus Hydrotaea; species Hydrotaea diabolus. The sequence goes on from OY740720.1 coordinate 77,413,727, forward strand.
TTCGAAATTTTCGGGTGTATTGGCCGTCCAGAACGTTATGCGAATGTCAGTAAACCACATTTGTACCATTGAAATTGATGGTGCATAGTCTCCATAGCATAGGCTCATCCATCTAGAGGTATTTTTTCAATAGGTTTTGTTTTAAACAGATTATGCTTGAGTTGTGATACTCTTTATTTTTTTCTCTTTTCAGTATTGTTTGTCATTTTATCATGGAAGGACCTTCACCGCAACAACGTCTCTAAATTGAGAAACTTTTTTATGGAAATGAGCGTTCGGAGAGAAACGTTAATCGACCAAAATTTTGTTCAGTGACAAGGCCCATTTCTAGTTTAATTGCAACGTTAATAAACAAAATGGCCGCATTTGGACTGTCGAGAAACCAGAAGAGGTTCAAGAGGTGCCATTAAACCCAGAGAAATACACTGTTTGGTGCGGTTTTTAAGCTGGGGAGTCATCGGACTATATTTTTTCAAAAATGATGATGGCCGGAACGTTACCGTAAATGGTGCTCGCTATCGCGCCATGAAATTGGACTTTTTGCTACCAGTAATTAACGTTCGTAATCTAGACGACATATAGTTTCAACAGGATGGTGCCACTTGCCATACAGCTGCTTAAATCTATTGTGGGGTCATTTCGAAGAGCAGCTAATTTTACGTTTTCGACCGGTGAGTTAGCTGCCTAGATCGTGTGATATCACACCTATAGACCTCTTTCTTTAGGGCTAGGTAAAGTCCAAAGTCTATGCTGATAAACCAGCTACACTTCAGGTTTTGAAAGCTAACATTACGCGAGTCATTAACGTCAAACCGGTCGAAATGCTCGAACGAGTCATCCAAAGTTGGACCCTCAGAATTGACACCCTGAAGCGAAGTTGTGGCCAACATTTAAAGAAAATTATATTCAAAAATAAATGCCACAACATGTCCTTTCGAATGAACAATAAAGATTCCACACTTGATTTGAATTTTTGTACTTTTTTATTTTCAAAAAATATCACTAGATTGATCACCATTATATATCAAGCTTTTTCTTCAATTCAATGTTTTCCATTTTTAACAAAATCCACGAGATTGTATGTTTTGAACAGCTGCTAAACACAAATTAAATGACGGAACTCTCTAGAAATTTGACAGTAGTCTATTAACAGATGGTACTTGATGGCAACATTGTTGCATTCCACATAACTACGTGGGAATTGCGGAAATGCACCCGTACACAATGACCGGGACTAACTGTCTAATGTCGATACCCTGCGTTCTGATACCCTGCACCACACTGTGACAAAGGGTATTATGATTTCGTGATGAAATTTACATCATCTTTAAGTAATGGGGATAGACCCTTTGTGAAGAATACTGATCGACTCAAGTATACATCGGTCCATATTTTGATATCAGACATAGGTTTTTTTCTGAATTCAGAACCTGCAGCTCCAAAAGCCATATAACATCCGATTTCTCAAAGCTCCCCTACAAAAGTCCCTTCTAATTCGAGATCAATTTGATGCAGCTCAATAAGCCACAAAGTACACCAGATCACAACCTTATTTTGCATGGTACTTTATGAGCTACCTTTTATAAACTGTGGTGAAATTGGATCAAATAGGTCAATATTTTCCTACAGCCCCCATACAATATTCATTCCCGATTTCAGAACCTACAGCTCTTAAAGCCGTATATAACACCCGGTTCTGAACAAATTTCGCACAGATCATTACAAGTGGCCAACACATATCTCTGGTGAAAGTGGACTTTTTCGGTCTCAGTGTTCGAATAGGTCCCATACAATGGTCTTTTCCGATTTAAGGTCTTGTAGCTAACTCTAGATGCCATAAATTACACCCTACCACACCCAAATTGCGCATGGTACGTTGTGAACGATCAGTAATTAACTGTAGTTAAACTGGACCACATAGTTCCATTTTTGCCTACATTTTCCCCTGTACAAATGTCCTTCCTGATTTTATAATCTGCAGCTTTAGAAGTCGCATTTTTCTTTTGATTCCTTCCAAATTTCACATTAAGCCTTACAAGCGACCAACATCCATAACATGTAACATCGGATAATATCGGTCCCTATTTTCGAATCTCCCCTACACAAAGGTCCCTCCCGATTTAAATTCCTGCAGCTTTGGAAGCCATTAATTTTACACCATCATGCTTAAATGTTGTAGAGTACGTTATAAGCGATAAATATTTAACTCTTAAAAATTGAGTCCGACCTTGCCTAAGATCCAGACAGATATGCTGAATCCTCTCAATAGCAGAGAGTGTAGGGTAATTCATATTCGGCTAAGCCTGACATCAACTATTTTTACTTGCTCTTATTTGTTTTTTCATATTTTATAAGTAAAATATAGGCTATTCCAAGAACATTTCGATAATAAATGACCATCAGTTTTGTTGTTGTTTGTCATATGGGGAAGGTAAAGCAATAACATCACCGTCTGTCTAGTAGACGCAAGTTTCGCCGTTGGTGTGGGATGGCTCATTGGTTACATTTATGTGTGCTGCCGCCAATATATACTTACTGAACGATCTATTTAAACGAATCATTACTTGATTTTGACAACGGTAAGTGGGAGAGTGGAAACACATGCGACTCACTGAAATAATTCCTTTCATATTGATTTTTTTTTAGCAAATATTGGAATGTCAAACATTTTATGCATTACTAGTAAGTACACGCTACTGAGCGGAAAAAGGTCGTACCAATCATAAATTTATAAACAACAACATTCATATCTTTAAAATGTCTTTCTAGATTTATAATATTCTGTTGAGTGGTTAATTATTTGAGTCATTAACACTTATGGTTTTCCTTTTTCATTTACGCCCGAATTTTAGCTGGTGATACTGCCAAAAATAAACCCAAAACACAAATAAACTGGAAGAAAATATAGTCTAACAATAAACATTCCTAATACTTTGCCCGATTTGGCACTTTTAATCCCTTTTGATTCAATAAGGGTTTTTTAATTTTTTTTTTGTACCAGTTTCCATTTTTTTTGTCATCGTGTTGATTTAATACGGGTTATCTCACTTTCTTTATTTTTTATGCCATCCTGATGATTAAATATGGTTTATGTATTTGCTGTTACTTCGCCCATTAATGCACTTATTAATCCCTTTTTATTCAAATTTCTGTTTTCTTTGCCTGTTAATATATAAGTAATGTGGGTTTTCTCCAATTTAAATATATCGTCCTAATTTATCGCAATTTCTATGCTACCCAGTTTATTTAATATGTGTTATCTCTATTTCGCCCTTTTTGGTCCCCTTTTTAACCACTTTTATTTCCATTCTTATTTTTTATGTCATCCTGTTGATTTACTTTAAATAAGGTCATCTTACGCTGATATTAATAAATACGATACGCTCAGAGTGCTTTCCGTACCACTCCAGTCCACATTATGCTTTTTGAATCGGGAATAGTACCATTAGAAACTCAAACAAAGATTCTGACCGCTAAACTATCGAAGACAATAATATTCAGCAATAACACTCTTATTCAGGAAATAACTAAGAAATGTAAAACTTCAAGAAAATACCGATACTCCCTTCCTCAATTCTCAGAGGCTTCACAAATATAATCCACTTTATCAATACCCAACAGAAAAAACACCCAACATTTATTTAAAATTTTTAAAATCAAAATTTCCATTTGTTCCCAAAGTTTCGCAATTGCCAGAAGTGTTTGCAACGTTCGACTTTTGGGATTTTCAAGAACCACAAAAAATGCTTACCAACTAAGGGCGATACATTTTACCTTAAACATATTCATACTCTGAAGTCATTAATGGTCATACGAAAAACTGCAAATCCCCAAAATAGGGATTTATAATAGTATAAAAATTCTCCATTTTACCCCTATTTCAATATTTAGCTTTTAGTGTGTATCTAATGTTAAGAATTTTCAAAATCCCTACGAATGCACTTTTCTTTTTTAAATACTTGTCGAATTTTAGGTGTCTAGTAGTTCGAAGTTTATCCGTTTTCATAAGTTTACAAAAGTCCCATTCTACTTTGAATCCAAATTAAATGGTGAATGGGCTATTCACCGAATTTGGTGATTCTAGCTGGAACCGTTTGGTCCTAGCACGGATTAATCACTTCTTTATGAGTGTGAAATTTTCAACGTTTTTACCCCCTTTAAGTCCCTTCGTACGTTACAAACCGCTCAGCTTCGTGATACCTTCAGTGTCTAATAGGCTGTTTCCACTACGGTCACGTCCACGTCCGCGTCAACGATTTATCGAAAATTTGTAATGGTGTTTCCATTGTGTTTTGCGTCCACGTTTGCGTTCAAACAGCTGTTTGTGTTTATTTGTATTTTTGCGGTTTAATATTTTTGTGTTGTGGCATTAGCATGGAGTTAAATGATATTATTTTGCTAACCGCAGTTGAAAATGAGGATCAAATGGTATTGCGCCTAATGGAAACGTGCAGTAGCAGCAGCGCTGCACATTTTTGTACAATGCACTTTTATTATCAGCCTTTTTTGTTTACAAATTTATCCAGATTTGTTAAGACTAGCTGGATAAATTTTTAAATTTAATAATAACAGCACATATTTATTATTGTTTCTTTCTAAGGCTTCAAGCCTTTTCGTGGAATAATTTCATTTCTTCAGTCATCTCATTAAGAGCTTCCAGCTTTCTCTCCTCAATCTTCATCAGTCTCCATCAGATTGTCGACCCCCCTTTTTTTTCCTTGCGATGTGGAAGTTTCGCCGCAGGAGTCAATATTCTCCTCCCACAGATCCAACAGATATAAAGTTAAGACTGCTGTCTATTCAGTCTTTTTGAAATCTAAAATAATTGAAATTACTTTAAACAAAAGCAAAAATATAAACTTACCTCCTGTTTTTTGCATTTTGGCTGTGGCTGTTTAAGTTTATGCTGATAAACAGCTGTTTTAATAGGGTTGTGCAATTTGCGGTGTTGCCATTGATAGGTATGGGTGGGTTTCGATTGCAAAAATAATCGAATTTATAGTAAACGCGACTTATCGGAAAACGAGTCCAATATGAACGCGACTTTTTGCCATACCTAACTGCCTATGTTTATTGTATAGGCTTTAACATGCATTCATTGATTTGGACGCTACCGTAGTGGAAACAGCTTATAAAAGTAAGCAATCTATAATGCAATCTATAATCACTGCCCCAAACATGTTTTTTGAGAAATGACAGCGTTCTGTATACAATTCATTTCTTTATTCAATTCTTACTGTAGTACTTTTGGATATGAAATATTTTTTATCATCTGGTGCGAATATATGTAACTTTGACGGTTTTTCTAATGGGGACCCGTCCATTACTATGGGATCTATAGAGCTTTAAAACAAGTTGACATGGCACCGCTCACTTTCCTCAAAATTTGTTTCGATATACACAAATAATAATGACATGTTCTAACCTCCGATAGTTTACTAGTTATAATCTGTATTTAAAAAATGTCATTCGTATTTTCATTGAGCTGGTACTAGGAAACGACAATTTCGGCCCACGGTGCATTTGTTTTTAAATTACATCGAAATGATGTGACGAAGTTGCTGTCTTTACTCTATTCAAATCGAATCGTCTAACTGCCAGCCAACAGTCAGCCGGCAACCGACAGCAACATCCTATGCATAGACGAGTGGATTCCACTCATATGAACTCTTGGCGTGCACTTGATATCTTTTTTTCAGAGCTAATTTCTCATGTGTGAGAGTGTGTTTGGCTCAAAGATAATTGAAAGAGACAAGTTAAGGAAAGATATGTTTACACTTCTTTTTGGCCAATACACGTGCACGAAATTGCCGAGGCAGTCAGACCCAAATAGCATCAAGTCGTCACCGGGGTTTTCAACACATGTTCAAAGAGGTATACGGTTTTGAATTAGGCATGACGAAAACTTTGGAAGGTTTATGACCAATGATGCAGTGGTAGGGTAAACTAGCTAAAGCTTAGTTAAATATAAACAAGCAAAAACGTCTTTAAGTACTGTCGGGCAGTTTTATACATACCGTAAAACTAAATGGTCCCTTTTTTGGTTCCCTTATTATGGTACAATTCCATCGAAATCATTAAAATAGATCCATACGAGTATTTGTTAAAACCAGCTTAAATTTCAGTGCCCATATTTAGCGGTTTTTTTTGGATACTTTCGGTCCATTAATCCTCAGCCAAAACTTTAAAATGAATCCATAATAGGATTGGTAAAAAAATGTACCATAATATGTGACGCGCAAAATAGAAAGGGACCTAAGGGTAAAAACCAGTTTTGTTCAGGAGAACCATTTTAAAGATTTAAATACGTGTATCTTAAGTGTGCCATCACTTTCATAAAACGCGCATATCTCTGGGAGTGAACACTTTTGGGACATGTTGTCCACATCAAAAAAAAGTGAAAATTGATTTTTTTACCCTTAGGTCCCTTTCTCTATGCTCTGTCACATATGAGTATATTGACTATAGACCATCTGAACCTTTGTTGATCTACATTAGCCAAAACGCCCGTCAAATATTCAGATTTTTGAAGTCCGTTCCAACTAACAGTTTCCATTTTAACCATTGTTCGTTCACAAAAAATTTTGCTTTGTTGAGCAAATATGCAAAAAAGAATATTTTTTACCGAGTTAATTTCGTCCGACTGAGCCGATTTCGTGGATTATAAGTACAGGGTGTCCGCCGAAAAGGTATACTACTTTGTTTTATCGCCATTTTGGTGAACATTAGTCTTGACAGTTAAAATTTGACACTCGTGGAGAAGGGACGCGGAAAAACAAAAACACTTTATCAAAATCATCGATTACTGTGACGATGAGAAAGTTACGTAAAATTGTTGGGAGAAACAACGTGCCAACAAAACGCACTATTTATCGATAGGCCCAAGCATAGACCACAACGTACTGCAAGGTCGGCTAAAAACATTACTGCAGCTCAAAAAGTATTCAAAACAATCCATCAGCCTCAATTCGACGCCTTGCTGAATGTAATGAAAAATGTGCTCAAAAAAGCTCGCATATGTGAGTCTAACAGAGGTGGACATTTATCTGATATTGCATTCCATACAAAATTGCCGATATTAAACAAAACATTCATCAATATAAAATCCATTCTCTTTCATTTAATCAAAAATTATAAACAAAGTAGTATTTCTTCCCAACGGCCACCCTGTATAATCTGAGTACCCATATGTTTGTATTGACTAAAGATTGTCCCAATTGACAATGAGGACCGCTTTTTCGCACATGAAACGAAAACTCCATTAAATATGTGACTGCGCATAGAGAAAGGGACCTAAGGGTAAAAAAATCATTTTTTTTCTTTTTTTGATGTGGACAACTTCTGAGCATCGAATGATCACTACCGATCTCATGGCCCAAAAGTGTTCCCTCCCAGAGATATGCGCGTTTTATAAAAGTGAACGATTCAAAGCGCAAATAGAAAGGGACCTAATCATTAAAATGGCTCTCCTGAACAAAACTGGTTTTGAACCGTAGGTCCCTTTCTATTTTGCGCGTCACATATGCTGATTATTTAGGTTTAAAGTCCGTTCCAATTAACAGGTTCCATTTTAATTTGTTGACAATTTAATTTTAATTTGTTCACAATTTTAATTTGTTGAGCAAAAAGAGTATTTTTACCGCGTTTCAGATTGTTCTTTTGCCGAGTCCGTCCGCCTGAGCCGATTTCGTAGCTGTTAACCATAAACGACTATAATGCTAAATTTAAGGTTCCGACGTTGATTCATCTGACCATGAGGCATAGTTTTTTAAATTCTTTTGTCACTATAAATGCATTAGAAAACTTTTACTAATTTAAGTTAGTATCCTTTGGTTGAACATGTGCGACATGTCTTTCATACAGTTTGGGCCTTTGTTGCGATTTAATGCCCCTAAAAAATAATTTTCACTTGCAGTCTGATCTTTGTGATATCACCATATTCCACAAGGAATCAAGCTTTCCCCAATGTAATATTATCTGTTACATTGTACTCGTAGTCATGGGCAGTGACACAGATAGTGTTCCACCGCCAGCCTCAAAAAGCAAGCATAATTCTGTGGATTGCTATCACATCTTGAATTACTTGGATTAGTTTAACAATGACCTGTGCTACGACTTAGAATTGCCTGTTGATTCGTTGTCTTTAAAATAGCTAGTAAAACTATACTCGTATAAAGGGTAATCCAATCATATTGTACAATTAACGTCAAGCTTTTGCCCAACTTAATTTACCATTTTATTGTTTGACAAATTCAACCATGGAGAGGTACACAATTGAGTAGCGCGTTAAAATTATTAAAACCTTTTACGTAAATGGGCATTCAAATCAAAATGCATTTCGTGTACTTCGAGATTTTTTTGGTCTGCATAATCGACCAAATGTGCCAACAATCGGGAAAATCCACGAGTGATTGTTAAAAGGCCAACGCATCCACAAATAGTGACTGTTTGTTGCGGTTTATGGGATGGCGGCGTTATCGGGCCGTACTTCTTCGAAAATGAGGTCGGCCAAGCAGTTACTGTAAATGGTGTCGGCTATCACGAGATGATAACGGATTTCTTATGGCCAGAAATTGAGGATATGCGGTTTCAGCCGCACAACCAACGAAACAATAGATCTTTTGCGTCAGAAATACAATGGCCGTGTTATCTCACGTCCTGCCGATGTTAAATACATTTGGGGATATAAAACGAAAAAGTGATGACCAATAAGCCAGGAATAATTTATGAGTTAAGGGTTGAGATAATTCGGCACAATACGAATAATAACATTGAACCTCCATTCTATCTCAAAATCATTGAAAATATGGGTCATCGGATAGAGGTATGCCACCAAAACGATGGTCAGCCATTGGCCGATATTTAATTTCACACATAATTACCATAGATCCTTCCATCACAATAACAAATGTTAAGATAAGTCTTAAAAAAGTTTTTGTTTTATGTTTAGCTCGTTTGTTTTATTTCGGTCTGTTGCTTTTACACATTGAACAGGGATTAAACCGGCTCAAGACCTCTTGCTTCTATATTTAAATAGAAGACAAGTTTTTAACAAAATGGCAAAATGGTTTAATCCCTGTTCAATGTGTAAAAGCAACAGACCGAAATAAAACAAACGAGCTAAACATACGTACATGCACGGCACGGCACACAAGTTGACATAATCAACTAAACTCTTTTTACAACACACACACGTTGTTGTAAAAGAAATCTATTGATGGCCCTCGATGTGGAGTCTCTTTAGAGCTGGCAAGAGTGAGTTATATTTTCGTGTGTAATTGTGTGAAGAAAACTTGAAAAGTAAGGTTTACAACAGTAGTTCTCATTCGTTTGTGGAGAGCCTGGCCTTATAGAGTTCGGTTCTACTTTCAACAATTGCAGCAAGGCTTTCTGAAGAGGGTTGTCACGGACCCGAAATCATGATAAAAGTTTTTGTTCTATTTACAATTAACATCGGGCGTTTTAGTTAGACAACCCTATTTAACAAAATATTTTTTGGTGCATATATTTTATTTTCAATTAATATTTTTTGGCTATATTTGGTCTGGCGCACCAATGAGCCGGACTGTCCGACTAAAAATCCGTTGAATTCAACATAGTTTTGGGGGTACCAAGAATTAAAACGATGACATTTTCCCACAAAACCAAATACGGCATAACTTTTAAAATCGTCAGTGGGACAGGAGTTAAATATATTCGTAAATGTCCGACTTTAGCTTTTTTACTAGTTACTTTAACCCGTTTATGAAACTTGGAAATTTATGTCCAAAAGACCATAGAAGTTGAAAGAAAACAAGTAAAATATGTTCAGTTTGGCTGAGCCGAACTTTGGATACCCTCCACCAGATTCCCAAATAAAAAACTATTTTTTTAATTTTTGTAATTTAGGTCACGATAGATCAAGTTAGTGATGAGTTATCGTCATATTTTTTTTCAAGGCCCTTAAGACCGTTTGTATGGGAGGTATCAAAAGAGGCTACCCAATATCAACTCAATTTGGTGCAGAAGTGTGTTCTATATATAAATCTTTATGTGGAAAATTTCATATCGATAGGTCAAGTTTGTGGTGAGTTATCGTCATAGTATTTCTCAAGGCCCATAAGAACGTTTGTATGGGAGGTACCAGAAGGGACTACCTACTCTCAACCAATTTTGGTGCGGAATTGTGTTCTATATAGAAATATTTATGTGCAAAATTTCATTACGATAGGTCAAGCTTGTGGTGAGTTATCGTCATATTATTTCTCAAAGCCCATGAGACCGATCTTAGCCAAATTTAGCGCAAAAGTCTGTTCTGTATATTAATCTTTATGCCTAAAATTTCGTCTCGATAGGTCAAGTGTGTGGTGAGTTATTGTCATATTATTTTTCAAGGTCCATGAGACCGTTAGTGTGGGAGGTACCAGTAGGACTTTTCCGATCTCAACCGAATTCAGCGTAGAAGTGTGTTGTATATAGAAATCTTGATGTGTAAAATTTCATTTTGATAGGTCAAGTTTGTGGTGAGTTATAGTCATATTATTTCTCAACGCCCATAATGGAAAAGAAGCCTCGCGGGACGGGACGTCTGAATTTCGTTGCGATAAGAACAATTCTATACTCGAGGTGCGTTGGAATGATAACGCAGTAAGTAATTCACAGAAACATTCCATTTTTTCACTAGGTTCATTCTTAGCTCTACCTCCATTCATTAATACTTATCTTTTCAGAAATTTCCTTAGCCATACACTACGTAATGGTCCGTGCAAAACGGTATGATAGAAAGCAACGAAAAATGGTTGCGATTGAGCAGCCCCATTTAGTCAACCAATACAATAAGCGCATGGGATTGTATTTGACAACGCAATGAATAATTAAAGAATTCGAATTCGGGGATAAAAGTGGTATTGGCCATTAATAACAAATGCGTTCGACGCAGATATGGTAAACGCGTGGAAACTACATTGCCTTTGCCGCAAGTATGAAAACAAGCCACCAATGGCACAGTTCGACTTTCGGGTCGAGGTGGGCGAATCAATTATGATCAAGACCATCTATCATTATCCGGATAGAACATCGGCTTCTGGGGCACACCTGACAATGCGTTTATCGGAAAACTTAATACTCGCCATCGTTGTCCGCAATGCGGTGGGAAAACTGAGTATGGTTATTTGAAGTGCAAGGTGAATTTGCATTTCGCTACTTGTTTCCTGGATTATCACAACGGTGTTGCTCCAGATCAGAAGAAAATGGCTAAGTGATTTATTTGTTTTTATAGGTTTTTCGTATATGTTTTATTAATAAAATTACAAAGTATTCGATTTAAATATGCTTTTTATTCATTTCAAACATTTTTTTTACATAGCAAACACACCACGGACTGTCGTCGAGTATTTAAATACCCATTTGCATTTGACCGGATCTGGAGGCCAGGTGTGTCGACGTATTGCTAACTGATCGCTTCATTACATAGTGTACAACTCAAGCTATTGGATGAAATTAGATAATTTTAATTTTTAACATTTTCCTATGTGTGACATATAGCACTTTTCCGGAGCATTTTCCGAAAAAAAATTTTTGCCTGCAAAAAACAATAAATAAAAAAAAAATCCTAAATGCTTTAATTTAGCCCAATCCTTCCTCTCTTTTTTATAATAAAAAAAATTACCGCGATATCGCTCACCTGGCCCACGTTAAAATTATTTATGTATCAACATTTTCTTGGGTATTAAAAAACCCATTAGGCAGGAATAGGTTAAAAATGTTTTCAATTAACAGACGTTGAACATAATAAGCGCTGAAAATACTTTAATATCCTATTATTGGAAGCAAAATAACAGCACACATTTATTTGTTTTTTACATTAACACAAAAAAAAATTTTTGCATTTCAGTCAAATAATAATGACTTTAAAATGGTAGGACCTCTGGGCTTCGTTAAGGTAATTTTTGAAAGTTAAGAGGTTGGGCTATCTTTTAAGAGTACCACTGGTTCAGTACTAAGCAATTTTACTCTAGTACCCTCCGGCCACCAATCCGAACATTTTCAAATCGCTGCCATTTCGCACCCATGTATTTTCGGGCATTATCGTAGATGGGCCATCATGAAATGAGCCAAGGAATACGCTGGTAAAATTTGTTATTCCGAAGCCAACGAAAACTAATTTCAATCAGCCCAAAAACACAACACTTCTTCAGAATGTCTGTTCAAATTTATACATTGTCCAATAACTAGATGGTTAGAAAAACTGATTCTTCTACGAACGACGTTGGTTAGACTGACAACAATGACCCATTGTACGTACGGCACGAAACGATACGAGCGGGTATTCTTTATTTTATTTCTTTATTTTTGCCAATTTCTTCTTTAACTGTGAGAATCGTAAAAATATCTGCTTCGTGATATTAATAAAATGTGAAAATTAAATATGAATATGAATAATTTTATTAATGAAAATACCCACTCGGTCGCTTGGTTCGCTGGCTGGTAGCACAGAGTTCCACATGCCTGTTTGTATTGTCGGAGCGTAATCGTAATACCCAAAGAATTTGGAAATAGTTGCAGTAACAAGATTCTGAAAATCTGTTTATTTATTATGTTGTACGAGTAGAATGTTTTTCTGTATGTGTGTACAAATTGTACTGTAAATTTATTGTACACAAATAAACAATTGGCTGCTAATGTTGAACAGATCTTCTGCTATTGTGAAATGTTACACATGGTGGAGTGTGGTGCATTCGAAAACTACGAGTTCACAAGATACAAATAATTAAAAAAAAAACAATGACGGTGTATCTGGTGCTACAGTTGCTAGTTTCTCACTCATGGATTGTCGAAAGCGACATAACATCTCAATTGGGGAAACTTAACTTTAAGCGTCACCTTTTGAATTCTTTACACGGTTTTATGCGAAATTAAAACTCTGCCGTTTAGTATGGAATAGGTTAGCTGGATGTTTATGGAAATATTATATCCTATTCAACTTTTAATTACATACTTGTACCAGTGACGATAAATGTGTGTACTTATATATTGGGTTTGTCACACGAAATGTAAATTTTCAAAGCCGTATTACAAGTATACGTTGTAAGTGTTATCAAGAGCAGCAACATTTTTTAACAAGAATGAGTTATGCCTGTATGTATCAGAGTAGACAGTTACGGACAAAAAATATAGGTTTTTTTTATCAATCAAATGTTTGTTATTTAATTTTATTTTTTTCTTAAAATAGGTATGGGTGATCCAAGTAGAGATACTTTTTTTCAATAGGCGTTTTTTGACAGATCACGTGTGAGTCGTGTCATGCTGTCATGTTATTTTTGTTTAGTATTATTTAGCATTTCATCATGGAAAGACTTACGCCTGAACAACGTTTACAAATCGTTCAACTTTATTACGAAAATACGCGTTCTGTGAGGAATGTGTTTCGTGCACTTCGTTCAACTTACGGTCAACATAATCGGTCTACTGAGCGTAATATTTGCAACACCATCACCCATCTTAAGACCCAGCATTCATTATTGGATAATATTCGACCGAATAGACCACGTCCAGCACTCAGTGAAGAGAATGTAGCGGCCGTAGCTGAGAGTGTACACCAAGACCGTGGCGAGACCATTCGGCGCCGTTCGCAGCAACTCGGACTGATGAATGGAACGACTTGGCGCATTCTACGTCGAGATATTAAATTGAAAGCGTACAAAATACAGCTTGTGCAAGAACTGAAGCCGCCCGACGCACAGTGGGTCAGATTACAAAAAACGTGGTCATAATATCATAACTTCTAAACTATTAGTCGGATCGCTTAATAATGTACTAGAGATTTGTAAAGGAGGAGTCAGTCATTTCGTATATTGCATTTGTAGACACCCTGTTATTACGCGGAGTTTGATACAGGATCTCAAAGTGGACCACTTTGGTGCTGTTAATGTTTTAAAGACCTGTAACTTCTACAATTTTGAGTGGATTTGTACAATTTATCTCTGACCATTCAAAAGATATTTGCAGTCAAAAATAAAAAACGTCAATATTTGTATGGACTTTTTATACTTTTTTATTAATAGTTCACCTATTTTTAATCAAATCTTAATTTTGAAAACACTGTCGTATTCCAAACACTGCAGGAAAGAATAACTTGAAATAGTTTTTGATTTATCTCAATTCGTTTGGAAATGACAGGTTCTAAAAGTTACAATTTTCTTTTAACCTCAAAAAATTCAAAAATTTTGTTAAAAAGGTGTTTTAATCTTAATCATCTTCTTTTTTTCTGCCTCGTCAATGAAATTTTCATCATCATCGATGCCTGTTTCTTCGTCATCTGCATCGGAGTCTTCATCATTTTCGATGTCTGTTTCCTCGTCGTCAGCATCGGAGTCTTCACCATCTTCCGCCACAGGAACCAAGAGGCCAACAGCTTCTGGCAGCAAACTCTTCAATTTTGTTGTATTGATTTTCTTAGAGATGAAATGTAGGGGTCTGTGGTTGCCAACAATCTCCTAAACACGTCTTCCATAGTCTTAACTCTTGAAAACTTTCGAGAAAAACTCAAACGATATCGCTTTATTAACTTATTGGTTGATTCTTGAGCATCCTCCGAGAGTTGACCGATGGGTAAAATGGACGATGAAATAATGTCTGGTCCGTGGATCAGCAATCTATGGACTGATGTTGTACCAGGGGTATTCTTTGACGTAATGTCTGGCAGTTGATAAGGCCTAAGCTCGAAACTTTTCAACGTCGATTTCACGTCCACTCGAAATTGTCTGCAAAATGATATGGAAACGGTGGATTAGTTCTTCGGAAATACCAGTTATCAAGGATGACGTTTCAGTGTTTTCAACGTCGAGCTGTATTTCCATCATTAGTGCTGCCGAACCCTTGTTTCGGCATGTCGACTAAAATTCATAGTTGCTCTTTGAAAGCTGTTTGAATTTGGTTTTCATTGTTGCTTTTTCATGCTTATCTTCTTCTTTACGCGCTTGCCACTTGCTACAAAACAAATAACGGAAATTTTGCAATGCCTACTGAAAACCTTAAAATATGATAAGGTACACATCACAACCCAGTTGGCTCAACTTTGTAGAAAGCAAAACAAATAAGGGAACTTTTTGCAATGCCTACTGAAAACCTTAAAATATGATAAGGTTCACATCACAACCCAGTTGGCTCAACTTTGTAGAAAATATTTCAGTAAACATTTTTATGGAACCCTTTTACTAACACGCATAATGGTAATTTTTGAATATATTGTAACAAATCATTAAAACCACCCATAAAAAGGGGCGGGAATAAAATGTTCCACAAAAATGTTGGCCATTAAATTTTACTATATGTGTCAGAACACACCAAAGCCTAACAATTAACACAAACACCAAAAATCAGGGTTAATTTAGGTATTATTCACAATTTTCAAGAATTTTCATTTTGCAATTTTGACTTAAAACATGGCTCAAATGTGGAGTAGTGCCCAGTAGCAGAATTTTAAGGTTAAATTACAAAGATAATACTATATCCCTGAGAAAACAGTGCAAATGAAAGCGGAATATCATGGAATTCGTAACTTATCTCTATTTTTTAAGAACATTTTAAAAAATTTTCGATAATTTTTCTGTATTAAGTATATTCAATAAATAACATTTATAATTAATTATTTAATAATAATATTAATGTTTTTTAATTAGTACATACCCCCTGGAACACGTTCCATATTGAAAATATTTGTTTCATGTGCACACAACACCAATACTTACTTATCTTCGATGACAAGACTAATTTGTAGCCTTATCGGCTGCATGCACAACGAACAAAATACTGCCGCGTTAGACCTGAAATATAACGAATGAAATGAACAGCTGCTTGTCGGTACAGTTAACATTGAGTAGTTCCAACATCACTGTAGCCAACCTGATAGTCCAAAATTACCATGTAGAAATTTTTTTTTCCTTTATGACCAGCTTTTTCGAGATCTGACCCACAGTGCGACGTTCCAAAGCGACATCGCTTGTTCTATGGGCTCTTGAAAAGTTCCAAGGAGATCCGAAGTTTTCGAGCTAAATTTTGTTCAGCGATGATGTTATGCTTGTAAACAATCAAAATTGCCGCATTTGGGACGAAGAGCAACCAAAAGAGGCTCAAGAGCTGCCACTTAATCCAGAAAAAACAACGGTTTGGTGTGGTTTGTGTGTGGTCTGGTGGAATCATCGGTCCATTTTTCTTTAAAAATGATGCCGGTGAGAACGTAACCGTCAATGGCGACCGTTATCGTGCCATGATTACCGACTTTTTGATGCCTGAAATTGAAGCTCGTGATCTCGGTGACTTTTGGTTTCAACAAGACGGCGGCACTTCTCACACATCGCATCAATCAATACATTTATTGAGAGAATACTTCGGTGAGCAGATTAATTTTAAGTGTGATATTACACCGTTAGACTCTTTCCTGTAGGGATATGTAAAGTCTAAATTTTATGCGGAAACCCCCGCTTCGATTCAGGCCTTGGAGCAAAACATCACGCGTGTCATTCGCCAGCTACCAGTCGAAAGGCTCGAAACGAGTCATCGAAAATGTTCTTTCAAATGATAATAAACATTCTCCATTCAATTTGAATTTTCTGTGTTTTTTTTTTTCTTTAAAAAAGTAGGGAAATTAGAAATGGATCACGCGTTACAACAGAAGCTTGAAATTGTTCACTGAGAAAAATAAAAAAGTTTTTCACATCCATTAACTTTGAACGGATTAAAAAAAAGAAAAATAAACTTCAGTAAACTTTGCTTTATAGCTAATATTTGGTAGTAAAACCTTGGTTATATAAAATAGTTTGCATCATTTTGATATATGGCAACTCCTCCTCAGAATTCCAAAATTTGTCCATATTCCTTAATTTTATGATTTTTTCTAAAAATGAAATAATTTGGTGATTATAATAAATTCGCAAAAGGACGGCCCTCGTGGGTTCGAGTTTTATTTTATGGGCTAAGGAAATTTTTATTTTTCAACTCCGTACCATCTACAATTATTTAGAAAGTAGTACTGGGTTTTCCATTATGGACATAACAATTTTTTATATTAAAAAAACACAGAATATTTAAGATATAGAGTTCAAATTTATTCCAGGTGTATTGCAAATGTTACATTTAAGTCATGCAATTCGATTTCGGTCATATGACCACCACGAGCCCGTGTACAGCGATCTTTTGTTTGGACCCAATTTTCCGCTACTCTTGCTCACATTTCGATCAGAACGTTGGCAATTTTGCGTTGAAAGTTGTATATGCGCTCGTTAAAAGTTACTGACATAGACCAATGACCTGATGTGGCTCCATAAAAAGAAAGCCAATGGCGTTAAATCGCATGAGCTTTTCTCGAGACAACACGTTCACTAAATTTGAATTTCAGTAAGTCGGAAATAAGGCTTTCTGTGTGGCTAGTGGTACCGTTTTGTTGAAACCACATATGGGCTATATCAAGCTTATCCAATTCTAGCAAAAATAATTTTCTAAAATGAAAATTAGAAAAAAAACTGTCCGGTCACACCTCCAGCCTGAAACTTACACCACACAGTAATTTTTTGCGGATTAAATTTTGTCTTTTCGAAGCACCAGTGGGCTTGTTGCTGTTGTCCAATAACGCATATTTTGTTAATTGACAAACCATTCAGAAATAAGCTTCATCGCTGAAGATGATTTTTCGATCAAATTTTGGATTTTCTTAAAAATTTTGCAGAGACCAATCGGAGAATTTTCGGGGTTTAAGAGATGCCCAATTCCTTAGAACGGAGTGGAATCGACTGATTTGGCTCTTTTTGAACGGATACACTTACGACCGCGATCTTTTTGTCGCTTCAAGCGGTTCGGCATCTCTTTGGCGCCGCTACAAAAAAAAGTAAAAATTTCGGATCCAAATTTATCCACTATAGCACGCACAGCCTGTCAAGTGGGAAGTTTATTACGGCCGAAATTGGAGTAAGCGCTCTTTAAGTTGCGACTTCGATTTTCGGTAGTAATTTTTAATGAACTCCAAGCGTTGCTCGTGGTTGAACTTTATCATGGTGAAAATGTTGACTTCGTCTAACGTTTTGACACTGAAAGATCATTAAAAATGTTTGAGGGTGCGTTAACATAAAGATACGAAATTGTTATGTCCCTATTGGAAAACCCTTTACACTGAGCTGAAAATACATGATTCTTTTAACCATGTGTCTGGTTAAATTTAAAATTAAACGAAGACAAAATAACGTTATACAAAGTCAAATCTTCATACTTTATATAAGGTTTGTTTTTTCAAGACAGAGGCAGAAAATTTTGTGACATAAACAAAAATTTAAAGATCATCGGGCTCTGTTGTTTCGATGTTTTTTGATCAGCTTTGTGTTGTACGAAGTTCAAAACTAAGTTGCAACGATTGCGACTGTCCCCACTTTTTTCTTTGCTTCCTCTGCTCTGAACGTTTTTAATTGTGAGAAAGATCAGAAGACATTATATCTCGGTTTTTTTAAAAAAACCAAATGCAAATGCTAGCTATACAATCTTCATAGCGCAATATCATTGATTGCTTTTTGCACAGTTCGAAGACTTTACACAAAGGATAATTCTCATTAATCATAATAGGACTCCCGTATAAGTCATTTGATTTGTAGCCGAAGTAATCGTTGCCAAAGACTGCTAAAGAAAAAACTTGGCGGGTTAAGAAACTGCTGTACAGTCTGCCTGGCAACCGTAGCCAATATATTTCACGAATTTTTTAGTTGATTCTGAAAAAGAAACAATAAAAAGGTTTCTAATAATGAAAAAGACCGAATAAATTTAAACAAAACAGAAACATAATTATTAGGTTAATTTAATATTAAAAATTATAACCGTAACTATATTTCTGATGAAAAGAGGTAACCAATAATTAGTTTACATAACAATAAAAATGATTTCTATAATAGTTAATAGTATTAACTATTTCATTGTTAAATTAAACATGTATTGTTTCAATATATTAACTATGAAATTGTAATATCAATAATTTTCATGGTTAAAAAACTCAGCAATGCATAGTTAAAACAATAATACGTTTTTTAAAATTAACAATTTTAATGGTTAAAAAATTCAACCATAGAATAGTTAAATTAACTATTATTATTGTAACCTTATATAAGGTTATTTTTCTTCTCAGTGTATATATTCCTTCGTTCTGTCGAATGTGATGAAATGCCTTAAGTGAAATCATATGTAGTTTATTTTCGTATGTAGACGTTAAATTGGACCAGATGGACGAAAAAAACACAACTTAGTTACGCACAATTTGTCGGTTTATTTGTCCACTTTCGTTTGTACAAAATCCCAATAATGCTAAAAAGTTAAAATTAAAATACAGGAAACACTAAATTCACACAACAGCTTTCCTAAAATGTTTGTGTTTTTCAAGATCTTGGAAACGTTCATTTCGTCCATCTTCTAAAATTAAAGGTTTTTGCTTGGCTAGCTTGAGTTTATTTTGGGATATGCTTCGGATGCTTCGTTGTAACATTATCAGCTCTTATTCCATTAGACTACCACTACGGCGAGGAGTTCGATTATGTAGAGTCTTCACTTAAGAAACCATTTTATGTGAAGGTGGGGTTAACTTCCTCCACCACCATAGAGTTTGGCAATGTTTCCTGTATCATTGTTACTAATTATGGTGCAATACACAAACAAAAATTAGTGCTTTAGTAGCTCGAAAATAATAAAAACCGCTGACATTGGTTTAAATTTCACATAGAAGTCATTATCGGCTTGCCAGTATTTCCAACGACAAGTTGGTAACACTTCAATCGCCTAGCCCTGTACAATCTGTTACAGTAGCGTTGCAAATCAAGCGACTTAATCACATCGCATGCTATTGGCCTTTAACGATAGAACCATGCCAAGTGGCCGATGTTTATCGACCACACTATCCTTGATTGCTTCCAGTTGATTGCAGCCAATCTAGCGCCCAGAATTTTGGCCACTGACTACTGCTTGCGTGGTAAGAACATCTCTTTTATCTGCAGCCATCTAACACGAGTGCCTCTGATTGTCATGACACCTCAAACAATTCCAGTTTGACATTCCAAAAACAAAAA
This sequence comes from Hydrotaea diabolus, assembly GCA_963513945.1. NCBI lineage: Eukaryota > Metazoa > Arthropoda > Insecta > Diptera > Muscidae > Hydrotaea > Hydrotaea diabolus. The sequence continues at coordinate 77,433,796 of OY740720.1, forward strand.
CCAGAAACTTTTTTGGTGGTTTCAAAAATATTTGACATTTAGAAAAAAATAAAAACAAAAAAAAAAATAATTGATAGGTAATTGCAACTGATTTTCGATGATATATTTATTGGGAATAATAATGAAATCTAAACGAACTCTCGCAAATTCGCCAAAACGATTGAACCAAATGCCAGTTTGTTTGTTTTTCTGGTAAATGGAATCGCTTAGAAAAAAACCTTTATGTTTTTTGTGCCGAACCATTCCCTTCATTTTTCCAGTTTATTTTTTGGATTTCTTAGCGCATGTCATCATCACAACATACACACACACACACTCGTGCATACTCGTATAGCTCTGAAGCAAATCGCACAGACAAGAGGAGATGCAAGATTCATTGCTAAAAGATGCGAAAATCGTGTCATGCAACGATTTCCGTTGCATTCACTGCATGCCATAAAGGCAGCAGCAGCAGAAACAACAACAACTAGAGGAGCAACATTTGATCGGATCGTCGATAAAAGAACATTTAATGCAACAAGTATTCATCAAAGTGTCATCAATAGGTCGCAGTCGAATACAAATAAGAGTCGACGACGTCTCGTTATACGAAGCGGTGCATGTTGCAAAGGTTTGCTGTATGTGGCAGACGACATTATTATGACAATGATGAAGCTTCAGTTGCTTTTTAGGTTAGAGATTTCGCTAGCAAAAAACAAATGCAAGTCATATGACGCTGTAGCAACATGTCGATGAGAGTGACAATTATGCGTATCACTGGAATGGATCTGATTTATTATCTCATGCGTGCGTTGGAAAGGTAAACTGATAGTTAACCTTGTAAGGAACTTTTGATTAAAAATACTATCGTTTGATATGACACAATTCGGGAGAAATTTGAGGTCAGTACAAATTAAACTTGGCAAAACACTATTCCCTTTCTCAATTAATGGTAACATTTTGGTAGAAACTCCACCACCCGTTACATTTGTCATCTAACGTCTACCGAGAGTTTACTAAAATAATGTTAAATGATACGACTGTAAGTAAGAATGGACCAAGTCAGAGTTACCCGCGATCGGAAATTACAATCTCTAGTATCATTGTGAGTGCACCACTTAATTGCTCGGGCCAGTGGCAATAAAAAGACAAAATATCTCAATCTTTTGTTCAATCATAGACATTGATTCTTTCTGGATAAATGGATTAACAGATTTACAAAGGAATATTTCTTCTAAAGGGTTTAAAAAGAAAGACATAACAATTTTGTATCCTTATGTCAAACACTTTTAATGATTTTTAAATGTCAAAACGTTAGTCGAAGTCAAAATTGTCATTTTGGTAAAGTTCACTCACGAGCAACGTTTGGAATTCATTGGAATGGAAATCTGGCAATGTTTCACGAGAAAATCTTTCACGAACCGTGAACAACAGGAGATGGCGAGAACTAAATTAGTGTCACTAATAGACGACCACATGCATAAGGCGGGACATAGTATAAGAGACAGACTTATACTCGACACAATGGGGCAAACTAGGGAATTTTTGAAGAAAAATAAAGAGCTTTTAATACTAAAGTCGGACAAAGGGGGAAAGACAGTGGCAATAGATAAAAAGGACTACGACCTTAAAACAAGAACAATTTTGATGGACATGTGTGCATACAGACGATTAAAAAGGGATCCTACTTCCAGTCAGTTAGTTATTCAGCATACATTTAATTAGCCAAAATGGCAAATATAAATAAACCAGTTGGACAGCAACAGCGCCCAGAATCTACGGACTTCCAAAATCCATAAAGAGGGTACACCACTACGACCGATTTGTTCCTCCATTAACTCACCGGCATATGGACTTAGTAAATACCTTATAAATATTTTAAAGATGACAAGAGATTCGCCATATAATGTAAAGGACGCAGGGGACTTCAAATCTAGGATTAATCACACACATATTGCCGATGACGAAATTTTAATTTCATTTGATGTGGTATCCTTATTCCCTAGCATACCAGTAAATCTAGCTATTAAGACTATAGAGGAAAAATGGACTAAGATAGAGGAATTCACCAGAATCCCATAAGACTTGTTTATTGAAGTACTGATTTTCTCTATAAAAGGACACTACATATTTCAAATATGAAGATAGAATTTTCGAATAGATGAAAGGGATGACAATGGGTTCACCGGCATCGCCGTTTTTAGCCGACATTATCATGGAAGAGTTACTGAACGTTTCAATACAAAGAATGACAACAAAGCCCAGACTTATGACTAAATATGTTGACGACCTTTTTGTGATTTTAAAGAAAAGTGAAATTGACAACACTCTTCAAATACAGGGTGCGGCTAAAGTAACTATATGATTTGTTTTTTAAATAACTATTGAATGGAATGAAAAAAACAAAAAAATTTATGATAAAAAGAAAGTTTATTTTATGTTATTTTTTTACATTAATTATGAAAAATAATATCAGTTAAATGAGAACAATCTTAGTTCTTTGCGCAATTGTATAGCGTTCCATTTTTAAATATTCTCCCAAGTTTAATTTCTGAAATAGGAAAAAAGAAAAAGTTAAATACTCGCAAGCAAAGAAGTTACAATTGTTTTACATCATATAGTAACTTTAGCCGCACCCTGTACTTAGTTCATTCAATAGACAAATACAATTCACAATGGAGAAAGAATGTGAACAAAAACTTCCTTTTCTTGACTCTATAATTCACCGACAAGGCAATTTGTTAAAATTGGATTGGTATCAAAAACCAACATCTTCCGGACGATTAATAAACTTTCACTCCAAACATCCCCGACGAATTTCAATTAATAGAGCGACATACTTTATTAACAGAGTTTTCAACATAAGTGACAAAAGTTTCCATAGTGACAATGAAAGACGTATTAAGAACGTATTAATGAAAAATGACTTTCCAATTCAAACCATACAGAACTTAATTAGACGGACCAAAACCAATTGTGACCAAACAGTTAAAGAAAAATGAGTAATAACTTATAAAGCAATGACGTACATACCTGGTTTCTCCGAAAGGTTCAAAAAATCGGACGTTTTTAATAGTGACAAATTTGTATTAGCGCCCCGAACGTTTCGGCCAGTTAACGAATTATTTAGTAAGACAAAATCGAAGGTGGACAGTGAAGAAAAGTCCAACTTAGTTTATAAGAATAAATGTGATGGTGACAAGTCCAACGTATGCCAAAAGGTATATGTTGGCACTGCTGGGACAAAACTAAAGACTAGACTTTCTTCTCACAAATCTAACCTAAAAGTCTTCGAACAGAAGACTGCCCTTGCGATCCACTGCACTTTGAATGGACACAAGCCAAACTTTAAGGACGTAAAAATTTTAGCACAAGAGAGGAATTATAAGAGAAGATACACTTTGGAGATGCTTTACATCAACGACGTTCCTACATCTAAGAGAATGAACTTTAAAACTGACACGGATAGATGTGCACATACATACAGACATATTGCTAATAAGTACCGATGGAAAGACATACATTAGTTGAATGTTTAAAGTACAACTGGACAGAAGTAAAACCATTACTTAAATGTAATTATTAACAAAAATTATGTTATTCGTGATAGAAAATTGTGTATTGTTGTATGTTTATGTTCTCGGTTTTGTTTTAGTGATTACCCCTGATGATGAACGACGAAGTCAGTTTGATATATTGGGTTATTTAAAATTAAATATATTATAAAAAAACCAACATCTGTTTTTTGCTTATGACCTCAAGCCTAACAATAACTGAAAAAGAAAATCCAGAATTTCATCGAAAAATCATCTTCTGTGATGAAGCTTATTTCTGGCTGAATGGTTTTGTCAATAAACAAAATATGCGTTACAGCAGGAGAGCAGCAAACCCACATGAGCTACAGGAGACACAATTACATCCACAAAAAATTACCGTGAGGTGTGGTTTTCATGCAGGAGGTGTGATTGGGCCGTAATTTTTCATCGATGAAAAAATCGTCATGTTACCGTCAATGGAGAGCGCTATCGTGCAATGTTAGAAACTAATTTTTGGCCAGAATTGGAAGAGCTTGACATCGCCGATATGTGGCACGCGTTACAATCGATTTGCTGAAAGGCAAATTCTTTGAACGTGTTACCTTGTTCATGCGATTAAACGCCATTGGATTTTTTATGGGGCCACATCAAGTCATTGGTCTATGCCAACAAGCCAACAAATTTAGGGTAGCTCGGAGACAACATCTAACGCAAAATTACCAACGTTCCGGTCGAAATGTGTGCAAGAGTGGTGGAATATTGGGTCCAAAGAATAGATCGCTGTACACGGGCTTGTATGACCGAAATCGAATTTTATTCCTAAAATGTAACATGTTCACTATACCTGGAATAAATTTGAACTCTATGTCTTAAATGTTCTGTGTTTTATTAATATATAAGTATACTTATTGCATATAAAATTGTAATGTTCTTAATGGAATATCCTGTAGATGTGTTTTCTAAAATCATATGTTTGTTTACTGCGAAGGCTTTTTATGCATTGTGATTTATTCACGACTGGACAAATATCACCAGCGTATTCCTTGGCTAATTTCATGAAAATGTGTTTATCAACGACCGCGCCCGAAAATGTAAGGAGCGAAATGGCAGCGGTTTGAAACATTTTGGATTAGTAGTTGGGGGGGGGCGGGATTCATTTTTTGTGACGAAATTTTATTGTTTTTTCATACCCGTATATGTCCATAGTTCTAGGAGGCGTATCAATGGGAACCCATGGACCAATGATTACACCCATTTTTGGACGTTTAAAGCGTCTAGGGTTATAACTTCCAAGCATAGATATTTTTTAATTTTATTGTTATATAGTTGAAAAGTCAACAAAAAAATGTTGGTCCAATTTTTTTGTTTTTGTCCAAAGTGAACTTTTTCTCCTTTTACCATACTATCTATTTAATCTGCTAATTTATAAGCCTCAAGATCTTTTCATCTGAACTGAATTGTGCTTTGAGCCGACAAACGAACAAAGGGCTATACTTTTTTGGGTCCCACATAATTATTTCAAGATGTTACAAACGAAATGACAAACTTATATATACTCGAATGTTATGGTGGAGAGTATAAAAAAAGGCTGAGGGAATTCAGTCGATATTTGCACCATTTCTAAATAGAAATGCTAGCTTCACGCAGGAAAAAAGTATGGTTGGGGTGACAATATTCGAAGAGGATCATACTATTGTTGGGTATATGGTTGTGGCACAACAATATTATGATCCTCACAACAATAGTATAATTCGAACATAACCATACTATGATTCCCACAACCACAGTATGATTCACACTAAACCATACTTTTATCTCCACAACCATATTATGATCTTCACAACCATAGTATGTTTCTCATACAACCAAAGTATGATCCTCACAACCATACTATGATCCCCAAAATTATTTATTAGGATTGGGTAATGTTGTTTTTTAAAAATAGAAGTTTTTATCAAGCAAGTTATTTTAAATTGCATTACAATTAGTTCGTAGCCAGATTTTTAAAAAATTTCATTCAAGAAACACAAATATATATTCCAACGGCAGTCGAAAATACTTTTAGTTGTCAGCAGGAGTGAATGCTACTTCACCATCCGTAGACCCCAAGTGATAAACGTGATTAAACCATGATCACTGGCTATATATCTAAGTGCAGGCAGATTTAAAATAAACGAGAACCAGTCGACAGTAGATGATTCCACCGAACAAAGTAAACACAATAAAAATCCCTCGAACTACCTTCCGACTGTTGTTGTTTTTTAAAATGGATCACAACCATGCACTGTATCGTGTGTGTGTTTTTTGGTATTTCAAAAAAACATACGCACACACATACATGTATGTTCTATAAAACCTGTTTTGATGTGTTCATATTCGCAACCATACCGTATGATTGCCGTAATCATATTTTTGTTATTGTAAATTTTTAACAACAATACTTTGGTTGCACCAACTATGTTTATATGGTTGCTACAACTATATTTTCATTCCTAAATTTGACAATAATACTATTGTTACATTTCAGCAATATTATTATTGCCGCAATCATACTGTTGTCAAAATGAAATTCAAAAAACAATACAATGGTTGCAACGAACATGCTATTATTGTAGAGAACATATTATTGTTGCGGTGACCATATATTAACCATATCTTTACTCTGCGTGTTGACTTGAAAATAATATTAAATTTTCAAATGCTGTTAGGAATGTATTGCCTAGTTCAGAGAGGACCAATATAGACCTAAAAATGAATTTAAGAATTGTCCATCCTAAAGTGCACAGCAGAAAGTGCATTATATTTCTCGGAAACGGGAACTCTGCAGGGATTGTCAAGGAAATGGCTTCAGCTTCTCAAGAAAGGGGTAGCAAAATCAAAGAGACTCGCATATCTTCTTTAAACAGCCCACCAAAATTAGCTCCAGACCAAGCTCTGGCGCTACTTATTGATGCAAACTGTTCATCTAAACAGTACAACATTGTTTAAGATCAAGAAACAAAGCACTTTGTATCAACTCTTTTATGTTGTAAAAAGGCAAGTGGACCGTCGTACTGTAATCAAAGTCTGCACGACTATCAATCCACTTAACCCAGGTTCAACACGGGATAAGAGCATATAACAAATTTTCTGCGGCTGGTTTCCACCTCGTAAATGCCGGTGACTTAACGAGTAAGAGATTTATCTTATGGTAAAGACTTCTTCATAAAAATACATTAGCCGTTCGGAGCCGGCGTTAAACAGTAGGGGTCGGTCTGTGAGTATACGAATTGAATTGTGCATAGCTCACTGATTTGAGAGAAATACCCTCATGTTCCTTAATGGGATGTTGAGGGACTTAGGTCAGTACAAGAGCCAAAGAGGTGACATCAGTTCATTCGCATTTAAGTCATACGGCACGCAGGAAAATAATATGATAACTATATGGTCACGGCAAAATAATAATATGTTCTTCGCAATAAAAGTATGTTCGTCGCAACCATAGTACTATTTTTAAATTTAATTTTGACACTGCCGCAATATTCTTATTGTTAACATGTAACAATAGTATTATTGTCAAATTTAAAAATGAAAATATGGTTGTAGCAACAATATAAATATGGTTAGTGTGACAAAAGTATTGTTTTTTTGTGTTTTATTTTAACAGTTATCTGATTACGGCAATCATACTGTTTGATTGTACTTTTTCTTTACTTATATATGGTCTTTAGAACAATGTTATTGTTAAGGATCTGGTGCAAAATAGTACTCGTACGCTTTATATCGAAATTAAACTTATTTAAACAAACTGCTTTCGCTTTGTTTAACTGAAATATTTTTAAAAAAATCGCTTGCGTTTTTTAAACCTTTTTGTTTCTATCTATAAATTACTCGTATTATTTTGAATTTGATGTATTCTTAAATAATTTTCATAATTCAAATCTATTGTGGACAACTTAAATAAATAATTTTGGTGATTATAGTATAATTGTGCGTGATCATACTATATGTATCATAACATGGTTGCGTGTGAATCAAACTATGGTTGTGAGGATCATACTATGGTTGTATGTGAAACATAATATGGTTGTGAGGATCATAATATGGTTCTGAGGATCATAATATGGTTGGGGAAATCATAGTATGATTATGTGTGAATCATACTATGGTTGTGGGGATAATAGAATGGTTATGTGTAAATCATTATATTGTTATGAGGATCATAGTTTGGTTGTGGGGATCATAGTATGGTTTTTTATGGATCATACTATTGTTGTGAGGATCATAAAATTGTTGTGCCACAATCATATACCCAACAATAGTACGATGCACTTCGAATATTGTTAGCCCAACCATACTTTTTTTCTGCGTGTACTAACAAAGCACCTAAGGTTCTAGCACCCCGAAATTCAACCGGCCTGCATACAACGATGTATTAATTTTGGATGCTTTGCCAGTACTTGATTTAAATGATTTGAGATATATTAGCATTTGCACCACCATGTATGGCGCTGGGTCACCGATAGGTGAGGGTGTACAAAAAAATAACCTTTTCCAATGCAACAGTCGACTCCACAATATTTTTACTTTGCAAATTGTGACGTATATTTCTTTTGTACATTGATTGTAAAATTGAAAGGTCAATTCCCTATGATGGAACAAAACCTTAATATTGCTTAAGGCAGAACTAATGAACGAGGGCTGTTCTTTAAGTCAATAACACGTTACTTATCCTTGCGCTCTCTATCTAAATAGTTTCTGACTTACTTAGGCTGGTTCCACAACATCCTGTTGGTCTCATTTATTAGCACCCCTATCTTGGGTGTTACTCCCACAGTTTCCGTCACATAAAAATACTCGCGTACTTTTCTTTTGGTGTGGAAAGAATGGAATGGTTAGAACAGACTGGTCATAGCAACAATAGTATGTTCGCTGCAAAAAACGAATGTTGGTCGCAACCATAATACTGTTTTTTTCGAATTTTATTTTAACAATAGGATGATTGCAGCAATATTAATAATGTTGAATTTAAGCAACAGTATTATTATCAAATTAAAGAATAAACACACGGTTGGTGCGACAAAAGAATTGTTATTTGGTTTTTGTGCCAACAATAACATGATTAAGGTAATCATACCGTGTGTAATTGATATTTATATAAACTTTATTATGTTTGTTAAGACAGCGGTTTTGTTACGACTTTCATGACAAAAGTATAAAAGGTACGCAAATATAGTATGTTTATGAATATCATTGAATGCTTACGATAAACATGTGCAGCAATTGATAGTTTCAACCAGACTTATGCAGGAACTCTTGTTATTGTTCCAGTTTTGTCTATAGGAAATTAGTCTGTTTTTCGGTGGCAATAAGTCCGTAATTAAAAGTAGTAAAAAAGCTAAAGTCGGTTTGATGGATATTATGGTGGGTCGATTTTAGCAAACCATCCATCAATTTAGGCATTAGGAAAAAAAAATTAACCCAATTTAATTTAAATTTTTTGACTTGCGTTTTTACAGCCGAGCAGTAATATCATAAGTATAGGAAGTACAAGTTGCCAGACGATCGACATGCAAGAAATGATGCATGACACATTGCAACATTTTTTAGATCTCGATTGCTGTCCGAGTTACTTCCACACAAATGCTAGTTTAGTAACGTACACAGTCGTTGTTGCTGTATTTTTTAAATCAAACAATTCAAGAGTTTTAAGTGTGACACCTTTACTATCTCTGGTAAAATTAAACCATCTGTCTATATTTTTTTAAAAGTTTCAACGATATATGTCTTTCCCGCGCTAGAAGTCATATATTAGGTACGATCTAACCTAAACTCGAAAGAGAGGAGCAAAATCTTCAGTATAACAGAAAGCTGGAGGGTATCACATAGTCGGCCCGACCGTTGTTGTACTTATTATTTATCCTGCCATTCTAAAAGGACACTATAGCAATAAAACTCTTAAATTCCACACTGAATGTAAGAAGCAATTACTCAAAAACTAGAGCAAAATCAGCAAAACGGATTATGTAAAAAAATCAAGTTTTGGTATGTACTTTCAGCTGCCATTAACAAAACTTTAGCCCGAAAAGGTGTGTTGCAATGTGCAGTGAAATGGAAAACCTTACTGATAGCTTGGCAACTGGAAGGTATTTCCAAACATGGAAAACCTATATCTACCAAAGGGTGGTTAAATTTCAAGGGCCGATGTTGATTCTGAATAAAACACAAATTATTTAGGAAATTACGAGTATTGTCACTTAATTTTAGTATGCTAATATTGGTATGGTTCAATAATGTATCGAACAAAATATCGGCCGAATGGCCGCCGCGACCTCGGCGGCACACCTCCATCTGCTAGTCCACATTTTCGATGACGCTGTGGCATAACTGAGTTTCTATGCCGTTAATGTGCCGAATTAACTTATCCGTTAGCTCTTGAATTGTTGCTGGCTTGTCGACGTACACCTTTTCTTTCAAATAACCCCAAAGAACGAAGTCCACCGGTGTCAAATCAACTGATCTTGGCGGCCAGTTAACATCTCCACAACGTGAGATAACACGGCCATTGAATTTGTCGCGCAAAAGAGCCATTGTTGCTTTAGCTGCACGCAGAAAAAAAGTATGGTTGGGGTAACAATATTGTTTGTTATATGGTTGTGGCACAACAATATTATGATCATCACAACAAAAGTATGGTTCACATACAACCATACTATGATCCCCGTAACAATATTATGGTCGTCACAACAGTAGAATTATTCACATACAACCATACTATGATCCCCACAACCATATTATTATTCACATTCAACCATACTATGATCCCCACAACCATATAATTATTCACATTCAACCATACTATGATCCCCACAACCATATTATGATCCTCATCCCAAAATTTTTTGTAAAGATTGTGTTAAGTTGTTATTTAACAATAGAGAATGTTATTAAGTATGTTATGTAATAATAGGAGTGATTTATTAAACAGTAAAAAAATATTTATTTATTCGTAGTTTGTTTCGAAAAAAATAATTATTTTTACTATTACTGCGTAAGATTAGTAAAAATAACATTGTCAAATTAAAAAAAAAATACAATTTTGCCGGTATGATTACCGTAATCATGTTATTGTTAACATAAAACCCATGAAAACAATACATTTGTTCCACCAACCATATTTATATTGTTGCTACAACTATATTTTCATTTTTTTTAATTTTGCAACAATACTATAGTTACATTTCAACAATATTAATATTGCCGCAATCATACTATTGTTAAAATGGAACTCAAAAAACAATACTATGGTTGCAACGACCATACTTTTATTGCAGAGAACATACTATTGTTGCCGTGACCATATATTTACCATATCTTTTCTCTGCGTTAGTGGCAAGGTGCACCGTCTTGTTGTTCGTTATTATCTCACGATAGCGAACACCGTTCACAGTAACCTCCTGACCGGCGTAATTTTGGACAAAATACGGCCCGATGATGCCGCCAGCCCATAAACCGCACCAAACAGTCACTCTTTGTGGGTGCATTGTTTTTTCGACAATCACTCTTGGATTATCAATCGCCCAAATGCGGCAATTCTGCTTATTGACGAATCCACTGAGGTGAAAATGTGCCTCATCACTGAAGATGATTTTCTTCGAAAATTGATCATCCACTGTTGCCATTTCTAGCCACCATTCTGACCATTGACTACGTTTGGAATGGTCAAGATGCTTTAAGTCTTAAGTCAAATGCACCTTGTAAGCGTGTAAATGCAGTAATGCATAATGTTCATCAAAGACGAGCATGAGAGGTGCAATTGTTGCGCACGACGACGAGTTGAGGTGGACGGTTCTTCCGCCACACTATCGCGAACAGCAGCAATATTTTCTGCAGTGCGAGCTATACGAGCATGAACTGGTGTTTTCCCATCACATCTCTTACAGACCTGGTTTGATCAAATTCTTGCACGATTTTTCCGATTGTAAGCACATTTGGACAATTTAATTGATGGAAAAAATCACGAAGTACACGATATGTGACGCGCAAAATAGAAAGGGACCTAAGGTTAAAACCCAGTTTTGTTCAGGAGAGCCATTTTAAAGATTAGGTCCCTTTCTATTTGCGTTTAGAATAGACGACTTCACTTTCATAAAACGCGCATATCTCTGGATGGGAACCACATTTGGGGCATGGGATCGGCCTCATTCGATGCTCAGATGTTGTCCACATTGATGAAAAGTTTTGTGCAGGAGAGCCATTTTAAAGATTAGGTCCCATTCTATTTGCGCTTAGAATCGTCGACTTCACTATCATAAAACGCGCATATCTCTGGCAGAGAACACTTTTGGGGAATCGGATCGGTCTCATTCGATGCTCAGATGTTGTCCACATCAAAAAAAGAAAAAAAATGATAATTGATTTTTTTACCCTTAGTTCCCTTTCTCTATGCGCTGTCACATATGCATTTTGATTTGAACGCCTATTTTTAGAATAAGCCTGAATAACTTTAATTGTGTATCTTTCCTTGGTTTAAATTGAGTTAGTCTAAATTGAAAAATATCAAATGAAATGCAGAAAAAACTAGACGTTTAGGTGTAGTTAAATTCAACATTGGCCCCTTAAAAGTTAACCACCCTTTATATGGTACCCCTTTATATCTAACAACGAAAATGTGATGGCCTCATTTAGCCTTGTCGGAGGCAGTTTATTCGTAGCTAATCTAGGGAGAAATTTGGGATAGTATAATCCTTCTGGGCCAAGTAACCTAATTTCCGATCCGCACTCGTAACCACACATATGGATGTCTATGAATATTTTACGGCTTACAGTACTAGTGGCACTAGAGTGACCTTTTTTCGGCACATTTGCGAGACATGTAAAATGTTAATGTTAATGTAATGTTTACAATTTCAACTTTTCACATTTGGTTTTATTTTTTTTCCTGCTCAGCATGTGCCCCCGGCCATATAATATAATTTGTTGTAAAACTTAATTAAAAAAAATATTCCAAAATATTGTCTTAAGAAAATGCAGTGGTAGTCTCCAATAGTCCGAAAAGTGATCTGATACATGTTTTAATGGCAATATACATCACAATGTGTTTGTGAGTGTGTGGGTATGTAACGTTCATGGTATCGTTGCCGGTTTTTTTTTTGGCAATTTTGAGATGTTTACATCTTCAAGATAGGCATTCCGTATTATCGCACCATTTGCATGGAAATTTTTCGTGGTAGTAATAATTATTTATTTGCTGCTATTCTCGGCCATTTTAGACTGGGTAGCTGTTGATATTTGGCAACATTTACAAGAGTGTTAAAGATGATAAGTGATATCAAGCATTGAAGTGTGATGTGTCCGTTAGTTTCACCGAAAATAATAATTGCATTAATTAAAAAAAATTTAATATTTCATATACAGTTCAGTGTCCGTGGCGTTATTAAAGTGTTGGCGTCTTAGTATTAAAAATAGTTTTGTAGAAATAAAATATTTAAATTAAAAAAACACAGGATAATTTACATTTTAATGACGTAATCTTCTGAATTTTTTCGCTCTTAGTTCGTTATCAACATGAATTTTTAAAAATGTTATACTACAATCAAAGTTATGTTGTCTATAAATTTTTTCTTAAGATTAACGTAACCACCCTATATTTAAAACTCAAGAAGTCGAGCGGAAAAGACAACTTATTAAATGGACCGTGAGCCCGTCCTAGATTTTTGAAAACAAATAAGTAAATTGTGTCCAAAAATCGGGGTTGTCAAAAAAACCGGCATTTCAAAACCGTGTTTAAAAACCGACTGTCGGGTTTCGGTTTTAGCATTTTGTCTAACAATGGATTTTTTATCTGAGCTCTAAATTTACCCAGATTTGAAAAATAAGTTCATACTCGTATTTAAATTTGTGTTTTTGGTATACATATGTCCATGTTTTAATTGGGTATACTGTTTGAAGTAGGGACCGTCACCCAAATTAAGCCATACTGCAAAATAATTTTATTTTTATTTATAATTTTATAAAGTTATTTTAATATTTCCATTATGTTTAGCTCGTTTGTTTAATAATGATACGTTGTATATGGGAATCCATTTTTTGGGCTCCCAGACAAAATTTCCGGTTTATATGACTCAAATCGGTCCAAAATTAGTTGTTTAGTTGGACCATATCGGTCAGTATGGTAACAATGCGGAATATAGTAAACATACAAGGACCCTCTAGTTTGAGGCCCGTTTTACATATTTTTAGTTAATAACCTAAACAATCCAATAATTAGCAAACGGAAGAGCTTTTAAAATGGAACACACTTCGAGATTTTGTCGGATATTTTTCGTCCGTAGGACCTTACAACAAAATACTACTTCCAGTCTGCATTCCCTTAAAATGATGGACTGGAAGTCAAACTTCTGGCACCCGACAATACCAAGACATATCAATAATTCCGTGACTTTCCCAACTTCCCTCGTAGTTGTATGAAGTGCAATACTGCTCCCATCAAGTATTATCCATTAATAGCCTACTGTCAAATTTTGAGAGAGTTCCGCCATTAAGTTTGTGTTTAACAGCTGTTTAAACCATGCAATCTCGTGGAGTTTGTTAAAATTGGAAAAAGTGAATTTCTAGTGCCCGTAAATCAAATTAAGCAAAAACTTAATAAATACAGGGTGGTTCAAAAGTTACCGTGTGGTTTAAAACATTAATAACTTTTTCGTTTATTTTTTTTTCTTAGATTACTTAGTAGGGACATAAGTACTGTTGCACAGGTTTTATGTTGTAAAATAAAAAGTACTGAATGTTTTTGGACCAAATATTTTTTAATATATTTACTGATATATTGTATTTATTAATATATTGTATCCAATATATTGTATCCAAAATCTACTTATTCAATATGTCCGCCTTTTGCCTTTACACACGCCTTAAGTCGCACTGGCCAATCGTCAATAGCTGCACGAACCTCGTCCATTGGAATATTGCCCACAGCTCGAAGCAAAGCAGTCTTAAGAGATCCAATGTTGGGGTATCTTTTGTGACAAACCTTGTCCTCTAAAACCGTCCACAATTTTTAATCCAATAGTTTCAAATCTGGACTGCCTGAGGGCCATTCTTGAGAGGAAATGAACGCAAATTGTTTCGAAGCCAGGCCTGGGACGTTTTAGCCTTATGACCGCGCATACACTCTAACATTTAGCTTGTTAATTTTTTCCTGAACTGTAAAATTTTTTTCATCGGTGAACAAAATTTTTCTGTGCAAGTTATCAGCGTGATTCACCAAAAGACGTTTGCATTTTTCAATCCTATTTTTTTTAAAGATGCTTTCAATAAATGTCCGGTACGTCGCTTGAAAGTCCCAAGTCTTTTTTAATGATTCGACTCATGGACTTTTGCGTGATATTCATCTCACTGGCCATGATTTTCTGTTTTCGGAGCGGATTTCTGTGAATTCTTGATTTAACGGCTTTGATGACATGCGGTGTTCGAACAGAGCGTGGGCGGCCCGAGCGGCGGCGGTCTTTTACATCTCCAGTCTCCTCAAACAGTTTTATGCATCGGTAGACGAACATGCGGATAATCCCTAGTGGCCGGAGCGTTTTAAAAATATCGTTTTTTTCATTTCACACTTTAAAAGCGCTATTACAGCGATACGGTTCTCATTATCTGACCACTCCATGTTGAAAGTTAAAACAATTTTAAAATCCCGTTACAGACTCACTCTATTGAGGTTAGCTTTCAAAACTCATATGACATTAACGGGGTATGTTCAGTTCTACTATGAAATGTGTGTGTTAATGTTGAAACATTATTTATCTCCCTTCTAAGTATATAATATACAAAATGGAATTTTTTTGACACTACGTATGAAAAATGTCGCTTAAATGTCCCCCTATCAGCTTCGCAATGATGGGCTCGTTTTAGAGCATTTTCCATAAAATCTTTCGAAATATGTGGCTGTAGCGTGCAAATTTCTTTAACAATGTTGGCCTTGACTGGAAGGATTGTCTTGGGATTGTTCACATATACTCAAATTATTCGCTCTCCAAAACCGTGAACTCAAAATGTCATTGTGTCTCGAGCAGTGGGGGCAGTGGCTCCGTCCTGCTAAAACCACATCTCAGTTCTGTTTTCAAGAGAAGGACATACACAATTTTCTATCATAAACCGATACCGCTCTCCATTTACGGTTCCAGCATTTCTATCTTCATCTCGAAGAAGTAAGGCCCAAAGATATTTGCAGATGTGACCTCCACCATGGTGTGCAATTGGCGTTGATGAATGGCTCTTGAATTTTCAGAACGACAGAACCTACAGTTCTGCTTATTAACAAAGCCATTGAAATGAAAATGAGATGCTCTTTGCGTTAAAATAATTGATCGCTGATTTAAATAATAAAATTCTACTATTCTGGTTCTTTGTTCAGTTGTGAATCTCTCCATTATTTATTCTCTAAGTGTTATATACTCGTAATCGGAAAAAAATTAAAAAATATATAAACGAAAAATGTATTTAATTTTTAAGCCGCATGATAACTTTTGGCCCATCCTGTACTTTATTGACTCTGCATCATCGATTTCAATGGTAAAAACGTGGTTTACTGACTTTCGTTGTGGTCGCACAGAACAAAAGACGTGGAACGTTCTGGACGGCCAATTGAGGTCAATACACCCGAAAATTTCGAAAAATTATACGATATGGATTTGGCCGATCGAAGAGTCAAAGTGCGTGAGATTGTTGATGCCATACGCATTTCATACGGCAGTGTGGCTTTGATTTTACATGATCAGTTGCGTTTAAGAAAATTGTATGCAAGATTGGTGCCGCGTTTGTTCTCAATTGGTCATAAACGTAATCTTGTGACAACTTCAAAGTATTGATTGGAATGTTTAACCGTAATTCGAATGAGTCTTTGAGGCGTTTTGTAACTGTGGGTGAAACATGGATCCATTACAATGGGTTTAACAATGGTTTTCTCCGGGTGAAACGGCTCTGAAGAGCCGGTGAACCGGTTTCGGAAGGGATGCACGCGGTATAATCCACATCCATTAAGTTCAAAAGGGTTTTCCCTTCCCTTCCAATAAACGGCGACTATTATGCCAACCCCCATATGTCTCAAGCCTGCTGCCACTAAACGGGTCCAAATTACTTATACATATGCGAATTTATCTTTATTAAAGAGATTCTTTTTTTTATTTATAAATGAAATCGTACCAAAATTCTAATTTCTAGACCAAGTGCCTCCTGTCAGTACTAAACTTAAGAAAAACCTTATTATTCTAACGTTAGATACATTCTGCATAATAGTCAAGTAAAATAAACTTCGATATGATTAGGTCTGAGCAAATGTTTGTCTTAGCCATTCAAATATAATTAATGGTTATTTAAATCGTATTTTCTATCAATGAAATCAATAATACATAAGAAGGTTCATACGAAATGCACTGAAACGGGGACGCAAAGTTCATAAAGAATAACTCTAGAGACAATACACATTTTTCTGAACAATAAAAACATAAAAGCTTATTGTGTTTTTCATACGGCTAGAGACAAAATCGTGATAATTTTTAAGTATTTTCAAGAATCTGTCACTAAACTGCGTGCGATTACTTGAAGCAGCACAAAACGATTTGTAGACTCCTTTAAAATGTCATCTTTATACGTTAGGTATTTATACACTATTGTCAAATTGTATAGGGTTAGGTGAGTTGGCATTGGACTATATGTTGAAAAGGCACGTTATACACAATGTGAGTGTTTAAATGTTAAAAGTAAAAACATAAATAACCATCTGACGTCATTAAGCGATTTCCATTCGTCCTTTAGTCCATCTACTGTTGTACTCAAAGTACTGGATGCATAATGAACTTGGGCCTAATCATCGCATTCTATATCGTGCACATTTGTGACAAAATCGAAATGATATGGATAGCGGCGCTCGTTACCAACATAAAACTATGAATTGATGAACTCGACAATAATAGTTCGAAAAAAATAATTCCATACACTCTTCCAAACCTTCTGCCAAAAATTGTATCACTTTGGGGCACAATTTACTTTGTATTTTATATGTGAACTTTTTACGGACGTTGACATATATCCGAAAAATCTACTTCAGGTTTTATACACTTAATAAAGACAAACTTACTGCACTATGTCTAAGATCAAAGGATTGTTATTATCTCGAAATGTTCTTCTAATACGAGGGTTACTATTTAAATTTCGGGTCCTGACAATACTAGTATTCCCAGATGCAAACTGGAACTTCCATTAGAATTTTTGAAATTTTTTAGCATAGCTTTACTCAGAACGTTTTGTCATTTGAGGGCGAATTGTTTTGTTCACAGTGTGTTGAAAAATTCATCTCAGTCAAAAAATGGAATTATCCCGTGAAATTTCCGTGCGATAATTTTTTACTATTTTCGGCGGGGGTTATCGAGACAAGAGTGTTTAAATCAACTTGCTTCGAGTTTTGGCAATGCAGCACCATCAAAAAGCACTGTTAATAGCTCGTACCAAGAGTTCAGTCTCGGACGCCGTTCGGTCCAGAATGAATGTCCAACTTCAGTCACTTTGCTAGAAACCATCGATGCTGTGCGTGAACTGATTAAGCAAGACCGACATGTGATATACCGTGAGATTGAGGCATCATTGCATGTTCATTTGGCCGTGAAATACAATTTTTCTCGTTGGATCTCACATGGCGAATCATGGATCTATGCATATAAATTCGAAATAAAACAGCAATCGATCGTATGGGTCTTTCAAGACGAGCCAAATCCAACAAAAGTTATTCGTGGAAGAAGTACATCGAAGCAAATGATTGCGTCTTTTTCGCTATAACCGGTCATATTGCCGCAGTGCCTTTAGTGGAACGTAGGACAGTCAATTCCGTTTGCCAACAGTGTTCGAAGAAATGAAGAAAGGTAATAAGAGAAGACGGATCATTTTGCATCACGACAATGCAAGCCCTCACACATCAGCTGAAACGATGAGCTATTTGACCACTCAAGATGTCAAATTGATGGGCCATCCACCATACAGCCCAGATTTGGCACCCAATAACTACTTCTTATTCCCTAGCATCAAGAAAAAATGAGTGATCAAAGCAGCTGTTAAAGCGTTAATGTTTTGGAGGTGCCTCAATCGGAGTGGGAAAAGTGCTTTGAAAATTAGTTTGGCACATGCAAAAGTGTATTGATCTTAAAGAAGAGTATATTGCAAAACAATAAAACCATTTCCAATGATAAATTATTGTGGTTTTATTGCCGACCCGAAATATAAATAGCAACCCTCGTATTATTAATTAATATTACTGTTTTCTACCGAATCGATGCATAATGATTTTTTTAATGAAGTTTTTGGTAATTGTTTTTTTTTTGCAAATATCTTAAATTATTTACAGACTGCAATTCTTTTGTTTTCTTAATTTTTCGCTAATGCTCTGCAGCGTTATAAAAGTAGTAAATAGCGATTAAATAGTACGGCCCCTGATTTCGAGAAAACTTCGCACATTATTTTAGTTTGGACCATGTACGAAACATGTTGCATCGGTTTGCACCAGTTAATGTTTTGATATTATACAAATGTTATTATTTTAAAATTTTTAACCTGCACCTTTAAAAGCCACATTCTATAGGGTGGAGTGCGGTAACTTAATATTTTGCACTGCAGGCTTTAGCGGCACTGTTGGTCGAAGAGAGTGGAGAGTGTGCGTGACTTTTAGTGGCTGACGGGAGATTTGCATTCATCTGCCTTTCAGTTGCCATCAAGCATTGGACACTTGAGGAAAGATCATTTTGTGTTGAAGTGTATGTTTTAAATGCGCACTCCATCTTTGCAGTGCAACGTGCTTTTCGTTTAAGATTCACTGTTCCCCCACGCGGACGTGTTCCAGTACGGCAATCAATTGTAAATTGGGTAACTTTATTGAGAACAGCAGGAAATGTGTCATGTATACGAAGGTGACCTGAGAGAAGGATTACAGCTCCACAAAACATATATAGAGTTAGTGCACCTGTACTGCAATCTCCAAAACGCTCTTCTCAGCCGTAACTGTGAACTCCGAACGGTACTTGACTATGATACATGGACATTTTTTCAGCCGGCTATTGAGGCACTGTAAAAGGAGGATACATGGTTCCAACAGGATGGTGCCACTGCACACACTGCGAGAACTACCATGAATTGTTTGAGGCAAATGTTTCCTGGACGGCTTAACTCTTTAAGGGGTGATGTGAACTGGCCGGCACCAGACTTAGCCCCATCTGATTTTTTCCTTTGGGGTTACCTGAAGTCGAAGGTGTATATCAAACGTCTCAACACCTTGGAAGACCTAATTAACAATATTGAGGCTGAAATTGGCAGAATACCAGTGGACATGCTTGTTAGTGTTTATAAAAACTTCAGAAAACGTATGCAGAAGTGTGTGGATGGCGAAGGTCGACATTCGCCAGATACACTACTTAAAACCATGTAATTTAAACTTCTAATTCAGAAAACTTTTTCCACTCAAAGCAAAGGGCTGAAACCGGTTAATGCCGGTGCTTTTAATTGACAGTCTGTTTTTCAAATCTCGGTTTGAAAACAAATTTTTAAATTCTCTTTTCTGAAAATCTCGATTTTTTGACGCTCTAAAAATGTCCAGTCTACTCTAGGAGTCACAAATGAAGTCCGACCTGCTCAAACTGCAAACAGGGGCGCGGAAGCTTCTGAATATCAGTGTGGTGTAGGGTTAGTCTGGGTCGAAAAAAAAATTCCCCCTAGATTTAAAGATTTCGATTTCGGGAGCACCAAAATTTTTTTTTGTACTCGCACCCTACTTTTTCCTGCAGTCTGATCGTAACAAGATGCATACCGTTGTTCAAGTTTTATTATTTTTGGATCCAATGTCAAGTTCGATTAGTTACCCCTGTTATCTACCCACCTGGGCTTTTAACTAATATTTTTTTCCATAAACAAAAAAGATACATATTGTTCAACCTATTTATATATACACTAAAGTCGAGTTCGACTAGTTTCTTTTGAGGTCGTTTTCTGTCTCACTCTCACCCACATATACAAAAACAAACAACTCCGGAAACGCACATCAACTAAGGCGGTTTGGCCCAGTATGAAAAAGTCAATTTTGTGGAATTCACCACCTTATTTTGTAGCTTTTAAGGTAGAATGTCAGAATAAAATCACATTGTTTTTCCCGTCCACCCTACATTTGACCAAAATAGTATTTTTGCCACTGCTTACTTATTTTTAATCCGATCTTAAGGTATGATATGTCTTTGATCATTAATAAACAAGAGCTATACATCTCCCATACCTCTTGTTGGAATACGAATTAAATTTTTGCTTGTGACATCAGTAACCCGATTGTATACCCCCATAAATGGTACTTATTTTGCAACACAAGTAAAGTTATATGAAAAGGCGGACTTCAAATGAAAACGCAAGATAAAAAAATACTAAAAAGACGGTATGTAAGGTGCACAGAAAAAAATGGTTGTGTTCCCAAAATCGTCTATAGATAATATATAAATCTAGGGGGTGTCTGGTTCTTTTTTATATCCAATCATTTTAGTCCACTTATTTAAATTTCGCACACTGTATGTATGAAGCAAAAACAAAATCTGTTATGAGATGAGCACTAGTACCTTTCGTAAAGTTTTCGATATGTTTTTTCGTTAGTAATACCAAATACGAATTAGAATGTAAGTTCGACTGAATGTGTTCGCCAATTGCAATTAGTAAAGATGACAACAACACTGCTAGCAGTCACATCGTTCCACGGATGAAGGTTATGTCTATGTCAATACAAAACGCGAAATGCATCGCATAGCTTCGATAGATGTTTTCTGTGCATTTTGAATTCTCAAAAAATACTGTTCAATTGTTAGCATTTGACAGAGTAGATGGTGTCCGTCCGCCCGCCAGTGTTAAAAAAAAACAAACAAAAGCTGAATTTGTTCTGGTTAATGGAAAATTATAGGGCTTCAATGGATTTATTAATATCGTTGGACATCTTAAAAGACATCTCTTGTCATCAACTTCAATGTTTGATTAATTGTCTGCCAGAAAATGTGTCTTCGGAACGCACCGAACATAGTTTGCCGACTATAGGTCACCTGTGACGGAGATGCAAGGCAAATATGACAAGTGTTAAGTTCGTCGGAGAGACTTGTGCCGAAATGACGCCCAGCCCAGGTGTACTGTTTAATGTATGCAAATTTATTGCAAACATCTTAATTGGAAAATTTGATTTGTTTGTGTCATGTAAAACCCCGCTTTTTTTGTTGCATTGACCTCTATGCATTGAATATGACGTCTGGCAAGTCGCTTTTGTTCATCCGTGTTGAGCCATCCGAAACATCTCCAAATCGAATCGTGACATTTGACAGAAATTCTCATGGGATTTAAAAACATTGCTTAGATTTTTTTGACTAACTAATTGTCAAAGTACGGTTGAATGTCAACTTCGAAATGTTTTCTAATTTGCTGTAGTCATGCTGTTGTTTTCTATTTTCGTTACGGAACTTAATTTAGATTGTAACGACTGGCAAGAAAACGATGATTTATTGGCTAATTGGTACAAGTATTAATAAAGATATAAAAATTAGCATTTGCATTTACATGAACTCATACACAAGCGATGACAGTTTTTATGTTAAGATCGATAACACTGTTCAACACCAAATTATACCACGGGAAATTAATTGCCGGCTCTTATTGATTCGAGCTACATTCCACAATTTGGTTTGTTTTACACTTAAAATTTGAGATACCTTCCCATATTTACCTTCCTGCTTATAAATTGTAACCCTGTATGTTCGTCGCAACCATAGTATTGTGTGTTGAATTTCATAATGACAATAGTATGATTGCGACAGTATTAATATTGGTGAAATTAAAAAATCAAACTATGGTTGCAGCAACAATATTAATATGGTTGGTGTAACAAAAGTATTGTTTTTTTTTGGGTTTCATGTTAACAATATTATGATTACAGCAATCATACAGTATGATTGGAATTTTTCTTAATTTGAATATGGGTTCTACAACAATGTTATTGTTACGAATCTTATGAAATAATAATGGGAATTAAAATTTTCCAAATTTTCATTGGATTTGTTTAACAGAAATATTTATAAAAAAAACTACTTATAAATATATAAAAAACTACTTATAAATATATAAAAAAAACTACTTGCTCTTAAGGATAGCAGCAAAAATTTGGTTTTCTTTTGTACAGGGTAGCTGATGAAAGCCACCACCAAAAAAAAATTATAACTTTTTCTCTATTTTAATGAATCTGGTTATTTTTCTATTTATTTTATCTATTTATCTATTTATTTATCTATTTAATGAATCTGGTTATTTTTTTATTTCGCAGATTGATTTTTAGATTTAACAAAAATGGATAACTGGGACACTA
The DNA here is from genome assembly GCA_963513945.1 of Hydrotaea diabolus. NCBI lineage: Eukaryota > Metazoa > Arthropoda > Insecta > Diptera > Muscidae > Hydrotaea > Hydrotaea diabolus. The sequence goes on from OY740720.1 coordinate 77,456,701, forward strand.
AAACAAGAATTTGGATTGTCCGCCGCTTTCACGTTCTGGAGTCCGTAGTTTCAGTTCAAAGAGAGTTAAGGCTCATGTTTCGCGGCAATCCTCCGAACAGATGGACCATAATGAGACTAGTTAGTTGCGAGCATGGGACAGTCAACAGAAGATCATACCATCGAAACCCTTTAGTTCGGACGGAGGAAACACTCGCTGCTGTAGCAGCTGCCATACAAAACACTTCATGAGTTTGCGACAAGAAGCTTATCTGCTCAAATGGGTACAAGCAGACGGTCATTGCAGGCAAAGATTTGGACTTATTCCCATATAAAATTCAATTGGACAACAAACTGAACGCAGCAGACTTCCCGATTCGCTTGGAATTTTGCCAGAAGAGGATTCATATGGTGGAAGAAGACAGAAACATGTTAGACTGTCTTTCCATTCGATTTAAACGGCAACATAATCAAACAAAATTGTCGAATACGGAGTGCTTCCAACCCGCAGATACTCAATGATACCGAATTTCATCCACTTCGTGTCACAGTGTGGTGTGCAGATTTATCACGCTGCATTGCCGGGCCCTAATTTTTCGAGAAAAAAAACCGGTCACACCGTTACGGATACTGAAGACCGTTACTTAAGCATACTGAGAGAGTTTTTCTATCCAGAATAACGCTGAATGACAATTTCTTTCAACTCTGTGTGGTCTCAGCAAGATGATGCAACTGCTCACTTAGCTCGGCCTGTTATGACAGAACTGCGACGAAAAATTCCCAATAAGCTGATATCCAGAAACTCCACATTCCGTTGGGCCTCCAGGTCGCCTGACCCTACAAACCCTACAAAGCAGAACCAACAAATTTGAATGAACTAGAGAAATCCATTCGAGAAACAATTGCGGCTATTCCTGCCTCAACTCTCCAAGCTGAACAACTTTTTGGTAAGATGCCGCACATAAATCAACGATTATTTTTAAAACTAATTATGCTTTATTTAATAAAATTGAATGAGCTTTAACATGAACAAAAAAAAATTAATTTCATACACATATTTTAAAAAATTGAATGAAACAAAAAAAATTAATTTCATTCATTGAAAAAAAAACGTTATTTGTACTTAATTTTATAATTTAAATATATATAATACACACTTATAAACCTTAAGTTTATAAGCCTAAAAACTGAAAATTAAATAGCATTGTATGTAAAAATTGCAGACTTTAATTTTGAGGGGCCGAACCATGGGTTAAAAACCCGGACCACAAAAATACCGAAATGGTGTACCAAAAATAAAATTTCCTCGACAACATATGGCATATGTTTTCGAGTTTACAATACACAATTTAAGTTTACAATATTTAAGTTTACAGTACAGGGTTAATTTAAACGCCGAACCATTGTCTAAAAAACCGTTTCACTCTACTCTTGTACATAACATCAAACAGCAAATATACTCACAAATACAAATTATAAATACATGCATATATCCAAGTGAACGCAGAAATCTACGGTGTCTTACTATACCTGCCCGTGCCCACTGCAAAGTTAAGACCGATGCCCACTTTTGGAACGATGTATCGTGGCCTGTTTATATTTTTAATGTTTATTTAATCCGCTCCTGAGAGCCTAACAGTAAGTATTTCCACGACAGCCGGTTCTATGAATGACCCGAAGAGCATTTCTTTGGTTAAGGGCTGTCACCCCGGCACACAGTTGCCGCTACAACAATAACAACAATAAGTTTTCAAATATTATTATCTATAGTAATTACCAACGACGGACGCTATGTAAATTCAAGAACTTCGGTTCCGATTTTGGATATAGCTCTCATACATATCTCTCCCATTTTTTTTTCTTTTTAGTCATTTCTGTTCCGGTTTAAGCTTATTGTGACTTTTTCTGTCCACTTTAATCAGTGCCGACTATGGTTGGGGTGACAATATTCGAAGAGGATCATACTATTGTTGGGTATATGGTTGTGACACAACAATATTATGATCCTCACAACAATGGTATGATTCACACATAACCATACTGTGATCCCCACAACCATACTATGATCCTCACAACAATAGTATGATTCACACTCAACCATACTTTTATCTTCACAACCATATTATGATCCTCACAACATAGTATGTTTCTCATACAACCATAGTATGATCCTTACAACTATAGTATGATTCACACGCAACCATACTATGATCCACACAACCATAGTATTATTCACACTCAACCATACTATTATCCCCACAACCATATTATGATCCTCACAACCATAGTATGTTTCTCATACAACCATAGTATGATCCTCATACAACCATAGTATGATCCTCCCCACAACCATAGTATGATTCACACTTAACCATACTATGATCCCTTAAATTATTTATTAGGATTGGTTATTGTTGTTATTCAAAAATAGAGATTTTTATTAAATTACATTACTATTATTTCATAGCCAGATTTGATGCCATGTTTTATTAATCATTTCATTCAACAAACAAAAAAATATATTCCAACGGTCAAAAATACTTTTAGTTGCCAGCAGGGGTGAATGCGACTTCACCATCCGTAGACACCAAGTAACGAATGTGATAAAACCATGATCAATGGGTATATACTTAAGTGCAGGCAGATTTTAAATAAACGAGAACCAGTCGGTATAAGAGTATTTCACCGAACAAAGTATACACAATAAAAATCCCTCGAACTACCTTCCGTTTGTTGTTGTTTTTTTTAATGGACAGCAACCATTCACTGTATCGTGTGTATGTGTTTTTTTTTGTATATCGAAAAAACATACGCACATACACACATACATGCATGCTCTATAAAACCCTTTCTGTTATGTTCATAGTCGCAATCATACTGTATGATTGTCAATCAGTATTGTTAACGTAAATTTTAAACAACACTACTTTTGTTGCACCAACCATGTTTATATGGTTACTACAACTATATTTTCATTTATAAATTTGGCAATAATACTATTGTTACATTTCAACAATAGCAATATTGCCGCAATCATACTATTGTCTAAATGAAATTCAAAAAACAATACTATGGTTGCGACGAACATGCTTTTATTGAAGAGAACATATTATTGTTGCCGTGACCATAGTGTAACCATATCTTTTCTCTGCGTGTAATGATGTTATTAGTGCCTTTGTCTGATGTAAATTTTACAATACAATTGGACATTTTGATATTTTGGAACCTTTTGTATCGAAATTTTTATTTTCTATTATATTTCTTTATATTTTTCGCTTTGGTAAATTTTTTGACGGAAATTTCATACGTTTTAGCCTTATTCGCCAGTTCTTATATTTTAATATTGTTTTCCCGCTTTTTTCATTTTCTCACTTTTGGATATTTTGATTGTTGTGGCTCTTTTTATCCCTTTACTTCCCTAGTGCAATTATAAATACACATAATAATTTGATATTGTTTTTACGTCTTTTTGTATTTCACTCATCTTATGCCCATTTATATTTTTACGCCATCTTTCGTTTAATTCTGTTTTTTCACCTTTACATATCTCTTCTTTTCTGGCCTGTTTTATCTATTTTCTATGTCCTAGTTTGTTTTTTATGTTCATTTCTTTTGCCTTAATTCTCCTTTTGTTTTTATTTTCAATTCTGTTTTCTATGTCATCTCTTGATTTGATATTGTTTGTCTGAATTGCTTATCCTGTTGATTTTATATCCTTTTTTAAAATTTCCTGTTGCTACGCCCGCATTTTCTATGTCATCATCTTGATTCAATATTGTTTTTATCGCCTTTTTATATTTCACCCCTTTTGGAACTTTTTGTCCGCGTTTCTATTTTTACGTCATACTGTTAATTTATTGCCCTTAGTCTCACTTTTAGCAATTTACCCCCTTTTGGACCTTGTTTTATTCATGTTTATATCTTCGATGCCATTCTGTAGATTCAATATAGTTTTCTCACTTGATTATAGTTAATTCGCCCATTTTTGGTATTTGTGTCCTTTTGATTTGACATTGTTTATCTTACTTTCTGATATTTCGCCCATTTTGGCTAATTTTTATCTTTGTTTCTCTTTTCTATGTCATCCTCTTGATTAAATATTGTTTTCCTTACATTTTTTAAAAATCGCCCTTTTAGACCTCTTTAACCCATTTCTACTTATATATTTCATGTCATCCTTTTGATTTAATCTTTTTATCCCCATTTACGAGTATATGATTTAATATGGGGTTTCTTTCTTTTTATAATTTCTTTTTATATTAATCTCTTATTAACCTGATTTAAATTGTCCATGCCAACCTGCTTATTTCATGTTTTTTTTTCTCGCTTCCTGCTGTTCTGACGGGTTAATCCATTTTTATCAATCATTATATTTTCTATGCCATTTTGATTTAACATTGTTTTTCTCACTTTTGATATTTCGCCCTTTTGGCCTCTTTTTAGACTTTTAACCCCGTGTCTCTTTCTATGTCATCCTGTTAATTCAGTATTGTTTTTCTCACTTTCTAAAATTTTTTACATTTATAAGTATATTTTCCTTGACAACCTGTTGATTTAATATGGTTTTTCGCAGTTTTTTTTTATATTCGGCCCTTTTCGACCATTTTTATCCCATTCTATTCCCATTTAAATTTTCCAACCTGCCAATTTAATATTGTCTTTTGCGCTTTCTGCTGTTCTGTTCGTTTGGGCCCCTTTTTATTCGCCTTTTATCCCCATTTCTCTTTTTTATGATTAAATATTGTTCCTCTTACTTTTTGACATTTCCCCCCTTTTGGGCTTTTTTTTAATCCCTTTTTACCCCGATTTCTATTTCCTATGTCATCCTTTTGATTAAATAAGATTTATAACAGTAGTTCTCATACGATTCGTAAGATCCTGGTCTTAAAGAGTTCAGTTATCAACAATAGAAGCCTGGCTTTTTGATGATGGTCTTCATGGAACTGAAATCGCGACAAAAGCAGTGGTCAGCTACGAAAATAAATGTCACTTTCCCATTTTTTTAAAAACTTGTCGTCTATTAAAATGTTGATGCAAGAGGTCTCGATCTGGTTAAGCCCGTTTCAATGTTTTCAAAAATAATTCAACAAAATTTTGTTTTGGGTAACCACGAGGGCGACCGCTAAAGTAACTGGCCTAACATAAAAAGAACCGTTTTTTGGAAATATTATTATTTATTTTTTTACATAATCTCCTTCCAACTCAATACACTTCATCAAACGTTTTTCAAGTTTTTTAATTCCATCCGAATAATAAGATTTTTCAAGACCTTCAAAATATGCCTCAGTTTCAGCAATAACCTCGCTATTGGAAGAAAATTTTTTGCCACCGAGAATTTTTTTTAAATTTGGAAACAAGAAATAATCAGAAGGAGCTAAATCTGGACTATATGGTGGATGCGGAGCAATTTCAAATCGTAATTCGGCCAGTTTTTGTTGAGTTAAAAATCCATGTGTGAAAGAGCATTATCTTGATGAAAAAGAACTTTTTTTTTCTAAATGCAGTCGTTTTATCTTGATTTCTTCACTCAAACGATCTAATAATGCACAATAATATTCACTGTTTATAGTTTTTCGTTTCTCAAGATAATCAATAAATATTATACCCCTGGCATCCCAAAATACTGTGGCCATTACTTTTTCTGCTGACTTAACAGTTTTTGCCTTCTTGGGACCACTTTTACCAGCTTCTATCCATTGGTTTGACTGTTCTTTGCATTCTGGGATGTACTAGTGATGGATCCATGTTTCATCAACAGTTATGAATCGGCGCAAAAACTCTATTGGATTACGCTCATAAACCGCTAAAAGCTCCTCGGAATTGGTCCAACGGACGATTTTTTGGGGCAAAGTCAACAATCGCGGCAGCGTTCTTGCGGATAGCTTTTTCATGTGGAGTTCATCATGTAAAATACTCCAAACTTGTTTTTCGTATATTTTAACAATATCAGCAAGGTCTCTGAGCTTTATTCGTCTATCTTTAGTCACTTCATTAAATATTTTTCTAATGTTTTCAATAGTAGTAGCCGTTTTCGGTCTTTCAGAGCGTTGTTCATCTTCCGTACTTGAACGACCGATTTTAAATTGTTGAACCCAGGATTTCACGGTGAAGTAAGATGGTGTATTATCACATGTACAGAATCCAATTCATCTTTGATTAATTGTGGCGTATAACCTTTCATATAAAAGTGTTTAAGTACCGCACGAAACTCTTTATTTTCCATTATTCAAAAGTTATAAAACTTGTTTACTCCAATCACCTGTAACAAAGAAAATAATCATTAAATATTTCGGAAATTTTGACAGATGGCTTATGAAAGATTGCTTTTAAAAAACAAAACAAAAAAGTTGCTAGTAAAACAGAAACTGTGCCAGGCCAGTTAGTTTTGCGGTCGCCCTCGTATATACTTTACTGAAATATTTTTTTTGCAACTGCGAGTATTCAAAAGTTTGTTTTGCGAATGCGAATATTCGTTACAAGCCTACTGTAGACACTAAAAACTACCGAACAGTAGCAAGAGCTCCATGTGTACCCACTAAACTCAATCCAATTGCCAAACCCTTTTAGCTGATAAATATTCTATGGCCTCTTACTCCCATCACTAATTGGAAATCAATTTTATTTCAATCATTAATTCGTGCTTCGATTCAAGATCTATAAAATCGAAATTATAGTAAATTTTAATATTTTGTAATAAAAATCCTCGGCTCATGAATACTTTTCGCAACTGCTGCACCGCTTCAGACCAAGATCAATCGATCAGACAGACATATTTCGTGTAATAAATAAAACCAGAAAGCAACAACAAAAGCAGCATAAAGGAACGAAACCCGTAAAGTTAACACTTTATACGTGAACAACGAAGCTCTGTTAAATTTAACAATTCGGAATTTATTGACATCCGCCCCCGAAAAAGCGCAACAACAGCGAAGATGATTTTGCATCGTAAAATATGTTACGGAAAATCCGATTCCAACGAAGAGCCGAACAAAAACCTCAGCAGAAATCTTTAGACAAAACGTCTGAAATACAGTACGAGTAAATACTTCGTTAGTGTTGGAAACAAAAACTGATAGCAATTAACACAATGTTGTAAGAGGGGCTGCAGTAGGCTGTATAGAATTGGATACACCCTATAGTTCAAAAAAAACGATTTGTTTTGATATTTGTTTTAACATGAGTAAATAAAAAGCCCGCAAACACAAGTTCAAATCCAGGTACCAAAATAACAATTTTTTGGCTGCCAGGTTTGAAATCCTCAATGCCCGCGACTATATCTAAAGACATATAAAAATCTTCTCTATAAAATGCATTAACCTTTCTGAGAAGGCGTTTAACAACAGGTCATGGTAAATGGGTATAAGAATAATATCGTGCGCTGTTCTCTAATAAATAAAGTATGTTGTATATTTGACTGGAAGACTGGAAGCCTGCCACTGAAATATCCTTGAAACATGGAAGGGGCTCGCATTAGCGTTAGTTGCAGGCCGAATTCCGTAAAGGGCTACCACAAACAAACAAATTCTAAGTACTTATAGAGTGTCCTGGTCAGATGGTCCTTTATATAAAATACCGACTGCTGGAAATAGGACAACAAATATTTCTGACTGCCAGACGACAATATAATGTTTCAAGCTAAGATTAAGGCCATCACGGAATGTGTACGATAGTTCAAGTCAAATAACAAAAAACGTTATTCTTAAAGACAGTCCACTCACGACGCTTCTAGAATCTAAAGAAGGTATAGCTAATTTAGAACAAATGTTTACCCCAGAAATCACATGGGTCCCTGGACATTTTAACATTGACAGAAACGTAGAACTGATGATCTTCCTAGGAAAAGGTCAGGAAGCCAGGTAGTTGACATGGACAACGCCATTCCCTTTCAAGCAATAAGAGCTGACATTAGATTTACAGACCTGGTCCCTATCAGAACGCTATGGAATGGCACTGCGGACTGCAAAATCACCAATATACTTTGGAGAGACCCTGCTGAAAGAAGAATAACAAATTGTTTACGTCTTAAAGAAATTCCATTAAGCAAGATGGTGGCCGTTATGGCCACCGAGCCAGAGTGTAATTGAAAAAGAGCGAAGCATGCGAGGAGGACATCGAAACGAATTCTGTGCCAATGTCCATCTTTCGAGATCGAGATTAAAACGTTAAATGTGACAAATCCAAAGCACATAAAGGGAATAAGTTGAAGGAGCATCACAAGTTTTGTTGACGACACAGAAAGCCTTTAATGGACAAACCATCGAACAAGAGCTCACATCAAGACGTGTATTGACTTAGGTGTATCTTCCCATACTATTGGACCGCTCTTTTTTAATCCAACCAACGAAACTAATATAAAACTCTCTTTCATATCGTGTACCGAAGGCATTTATTTATTTTGAAAATAACGCTCTTTCTTCACATAATGTGAAGGCATTAGAGAGATATTTCAAAACTCGTTTAAAAACAAACATATTATTTAAGAGTCGTCTTCCTCATTGAACCGTCCGAAGCCCGTTTCCTAATGTCTTTATGAAATTAAACAAAGATCTAATTTAATCTGTGACTTTTTAAGAACATGGACAGATATGGTTCCATTTTAGTAAGATTTGTTATATGTTCCACATAACACACTGTGAGTAATACTGCAAGCTCAGATTAAAACAAGGCGGGAGCTTGAAGAAGGTCGGACTTAATATGTTAGAGTTAATTAATTGTCCCTCATAATATTCAATGCAAAAAATAAAATCGATTAGAGCTGAGGGACTTCAAATCCGGAGGGACCATTGTGTGGGGGGCCAATCGAAAAAATTAACTGATATAGTCTAATAATACGAGACATGGGTGTTTGTCAATATTTTGTGGCTAGCTGCAGGATATCAACTCGGGAGCGCATAGACCGATATCTTCAAATTTCACTAGCTCGTATTGCTCTGTACGAAATTTGACCGAAATTTGATGTTATATGTGGCTTTTAGAGCTGTGGGTTATGAAATCGAATGTAGACTAAATTTGATAGGGTTAGTCCTTGATCCAAACTTCAAGAATGTACCAAGTATCGTCAAAACGGGTTTATAATTGTTTCCTGTACTTTAGTTGCAACGAAAGATGGGCAGATGGATAGACGGACATCGCTCGATATACTAAACATTGGAACTATATACATTCCTTTAATAGGTTTCAAACATCAGCATTAAGTTATAATACCCTGCACCACAGTCTGGTATAGGTTATAAATATGAAAAAATTGACCAATAAGGCTCAATTTTAGGAGAAATTAAAACAGATTTAAATGTGGTGTCTTGCGCGTCTAGCCCGGCAGAACCTCAAACCAAGAGGGACCTTTTTCAAAAGGATAGGGCGATAAGATTTCAAAGAATTGTTTATTGGTTGCTCGTTTAATTCTAAGCGAATTTGGTTTACAATGGTTTGAAATATGTGGCTTCCAAAGTTGCAGGCTAATTCTGAATACTGTACAATGTACCGCCAAATCGGTTAATAAAGGGTAGTCCAACTTAAACGTTCGATGTTAATTGTAAATTAAACAAAATATTTTCAGAAACTTAACTCAATATTTTTTATTATGAAAGAAGGATCTATCACAATATGTGTAAAACAAAATCGTGGTCAAGTTAACGTCAAGGCTTTGGTGGCATACCTATATCCGATGGTCCATATTTTTAATGACTCTGAGATATACGAGGGCGACCGCAAAACTAACTGGCCTGGCACATTTTCTGTTTTACTAGCAACTTTTTCTTTTTGTTTTTTAAAAGCAATCTTTTAAAAGCCATCTGTCAAAATTTCCGAAATATTTAATGATTATTTTCTTTGTTACAGGTGATTGAAGTAAACAAGTTTTAAAATTTTTGAAAAATAGAAAATAAAGAGTTTCGTGCGGCAATTAATCACTTTTATATAAAAGGTTATACGCCACAATTAATCAAAGATGAATTGGATTCTGCTCATGGTGATAATGCACCATCATACTCCACCGTGAAATCCTGGGTTCAACAATTTAAAATGGGTCGTTCAAGTACGGAAGATGAACAACGCTCTGGAAAACCGAAATCTGCTACTACTACTGAAAACATTAGAAAAATATTTAATAAAGTGACTAAAGATAGACGAATAAAGCTCAGAGAACTTGCTGATATTGTTAAAATACACGAAAAACAAGTTTGGAGTATTTTACATGATGAACTCCACATGAAAAAGCTATCCACAAGAACGCTGCCGCGTTTGTTGACTTTGCCCCAAAATCGTCCGTTGGGCCAATTCCGAAGAGCTTTTAGCGATTTATCAGCGTAATCCAATAGAGTTCTTGCGTTCATAACTGTTGATGAAACATGGATCCATCACTACATCCCAGAACTCAAAGAACAGTCAAAACAATGGATAGAAGCTGGTAAAAGTGGTCCCAAGAAGGCGAAACTGTTAAGTCAGCCGGAAAAGTAATGGCCACAGTATTTTGGGATGCAAGGGGTATAATATTTATTGATTATCTTGAGAAAGGAAAAACTATAAATAGTGAATATTATTGTGCATTATTGGATCGGTTGAGTGAAGAAATCAAGATAAAACGACCGCATTTTGAAAAAAAAAGTTATTTTTCATCAAGATATTGCTCCTTCACACACTGTATTTTTAACTCAACAAAAACTGGCCGAATTACGATTTTAAATTGCTCCGCATCTACTATATAGTCCAGATTTAGATCCATCTGATTATTTCTTGTTTCCAAATTTAAAAAATGTTCTCGGTGGCAAAAAATGTTCGTCCAATTGCGATGTTATTGCTAAAACTGACGCATATTTTGAAGGTATTAAAAAATCTTATTTTTCGGATGGAATTAAAAAACTTGAAAAACGTTTGAGTTGGAAGGAGTTTATTTTAAAAAATAAATTATAATAATTCCAAAAAAACGGTTCTTTTTATGTTAGGCCAGTTACTTTTGCGATCGCCCTCGTAATGGCGGTTCAATGTCGATAATGCTGACCAACAAAAACTCAAAGTGCACAAAATCCTTTTTGATTCGATTTTGCAAAAAACTTGACGTTATAAGTCAGAATACCCTAATTTGGTGAAATCTATAAAAACCTAAAATTGCTTAATTACTTACTTTTAATTTGGTATGTTCTGTTCCGAAATCGGACATGCAAACATATTTCATACTTATGTCCCACAATACCCTATAAAGGAAGAAGGTTTAACTTCTCTTAAATCAGTGAGATATGCTCGATTCAATTCTAATACTTACTGACCGGGGCCCGTCGGTTCAACGTCGACTCCTAACGGCTAATGCATTTTAATATCTAGTAAAGGTGCCGACATTAACGAGTTAAAAACCGCCGCTGAAAAATTGTTAGATGGTCTTACCCGGGGTTAAAACTCGGTTACCTGGCGTGGCACCTGGGTTATCAAGCACTCCTCCATTACAACACAACGGCCCAATTTCATGTACTAAATTATTGATTTTACAATTGAATAGGGTTGAAAGAAAAAATACATCAATATTAAGCGTTTTTAATAATAAGATTTAGATTTTGCTTAATAAGGCTCTTCTTAACCCTGTGCGCTTGATCTCCCGTAGGCTATACGAGTACCAAGATTCCGTACGTAATGTTGGTCTTGGTCTTTCCACTGAAGCCTCGGTCAGCTTCCACAACATCGAATAAGTTCAGTGGTGGAGCCTTTTTTTATCCATAGGCACAACATGTGCCATTGATGCACCCGACAGCCCCAAATATTTCAATTTGTTACAAATGAATAGGCAAACTAAGTTTGCCGCCTATACTCCAGCGAAGGGTTCGAGATTGGGCGATGAACACACAAACTTATTATCCGCATCATCACCAACGACGACAGCAGACGAACACAAATATTCAGCGATTCTTACTTAGAAACCGGCAACAACAGAAAAAAATCGACGGAATATATTAAAATCTCATAAAAACCCAAAAACACAACAGCAACAACGAACGATAAGAGAAAAACTACATCAGCAAGTGGCATACAAGCAATTCTACCACTTTGAAGAGGAGGAAGCCGAAGAAGATGCTGACGATGACGCAGTACTGCAGTTGCTGTCTGCTACTGTTGCCGAAACAACAGAATTAACAACGTAACGATGCATATTTACTCACTCATTCACTCACTCACACTCACTTCCAGCACACGTCACCATCCTCGCTGTACAGCCTCCCACCTTTCCCCCTTCATTGGTATCCCATGCAAATCGGCTACTCATGTATTGATCGCTTTACAGTATTACTCGTCATTTATTGAACGTTTGTGGGTTGTCTGCAACTGTCTGGCAGTTGCACAGTTCCTCCGCTAGTATCGATCAATTGAGAATTTATGAGCACACATTCAATTTTCGTTGGCACACTGAATTTATTGACAATCATTTTTAACAGCAGCATACTTGGCGAGAGGAAGAAGAACTGCATCATTGTTAATGAATATGAGCTAATATTTACTCGCAACGAGCGTTTCCCAGAGAGTCTGCAAGGGAGCTAAACCCATTCATGTGGAATGGCGGTAACAAACAGAATGTGTGGTGTGCAGTTGCATCTCAGGTACAAAGGGGATTTTTTTTGTACCACTGTGACTTGAAAGTATTTTAGGGCGTACTGATTAAGAGTAAAATAAAACAAAAGAGTACAATACAAACAAATAGACAAATTAAGTTCGGGCGGGCAAAAGCTTATATATCCTCCAGCATGGATTACGGTGCAGTATGAACATTTTGTCAAGGGCGCTTTTTTACTTGTGCTTGTCGCATTCTATACGATCATCTTATTTTACAACTTTTATTATTATTTCGGTATTAGTTTACGAGATATAGCCTTTAAAGTTCAGGGTTGTACGGGTAGGGCCACGCCCTCTTGTCGGATTTTAACACAATATTATCTATAATCATTAAGTTCATTCTGGTAAAATTTTATAACAATACTTTGGTCATTAAGCTATTTATAAAGGGGCGTGACAACGGCCACTTTTCCTCCAGGGTGAGTAACGAACCATGCCAACATCACATGTTGCAAATATCATCGTCATATCGTTAAAAGTACATACATCCATTTAAGTTCGGGGGTTTGTGGAATGTGGAGGTTTTCATGGAAAATGTTTGTTACTACAAAATTTTGTTTGACCTACCATTAAGTGTACCGATCGACTCAGAATCTCTAGCTGATTCGATTGATCTATCTGAAGCTGTCCGTTGATCTATCTGAAGCTTGTACTTAGTAGGGACATAAATACTGTTACACACGTTTTATGCTTTAAAATAAAAAGTACATAATGTTTTCGGACCAAATATTTTTTAATATATTTAATGATATATATTGTATCCAAAAAAATCTACTTATTCGAAATGTCCGTCTTTTGCCTTTAAACACGCCTTAAGTCGCACTGTCCAATCATCGATAGCTGCACGAACCTCTTCCATTGGAAAATTGTCTACAGTTCGAACCAAAGCAGTCCTAAGAGATCCAATGTTGGGGTATGTTTTGTGACAAACCTTGTCCTCTAAAACCGTCCACAATTTGTAATCTAATGGGTTCAAATCTGGACTGCCTGAGGGCCATTCTTCAGAGGAAATGAACGCTGGCCAATTGCGTCGAAGCCAGGCCTGGGATGTTTTAGCCTTATGGGACGGCGCAGAATCCTACTGGAAAGTCCATGGCTGGTTTTGGAACAGGGAATTGTTAAGAGGCTTCACATCAGCTTCCAAAGCGGTTTCTTGGTAAACTTTGGCCGATGTTTTGACTCCTTGCTCCCAAAAATGCAGGTCAGTGACCCCATCGTAAGAGTCACCCCACCAAACCATGACTGAAGCTGGGTGATGAGCCTTTTCCTTCCTTGGGATCAGATCAGATGCTTCCTTAGACCGCGCATACACTCTATTAATTTGCTTGTTAAATTTTTCCGCAACGGTAAAAAAATTTTCATCGGTGAACAAAATGTTTCTGTGCAAGTAATCAGCGTGCTTCACCAAAAGACGTTTGCATTTTTTAATCCTATTTTTTTTTTAAGCTGCAGTCAATAAATGTCTGGTACGTCCCAAGTCTTTTTTAATGATTCGACTCGTGGACTTTTGCGTGATATTCATCTCACGGGCCATGATTTTCTGTCTTCGAAGCAGATTTCTGTGAATTCTTGATTTAACGGCTTTGATGACATGCGGTGTTCGAACAGAGCATGGGCGGCCCTACCGGTGGCGGTCTTTTACATCTCCAGTCTCCTCAAACAGTTTTATGCATCGGTAGACGAACATGCGGCTAATCCCTAGTGGCCGGAGCGTTTTGAAAATATCGCTTTTTTCATTTCACACTTGAAAAGCGCTATTACAGCGATACGGTTCTCATTATCTGACCACTCCATGATGAAAGTTGAAACAATTTTAAAATCCATTACAGACTAACGCTATTGAGGTTAGCTTTCAAACCCCATATGACATTAACGGGGTATGTTCAGTTCTACTATTGAAATGGGTGTGTTCAATGTTGTAACAATATTTATGTCCCTACTAAGTAATCAAACTACAGATCGCAAATATTGTCCGATCTTCACAAAAATTGGCAAAAGTAAGGTTTTTCTGTAATTGAAGAAAATCGGTTTAGAATGCGATATAGCTCCCAAATATTTCATCATCATTTTTCATCATTTTTATGTTTTTAGCTCTAAACTTTACCTTTTGAATCCAATCTTAATGAAATTTAACACGAATTAATTTTTGGGACCAAGGAAACACCTTTTTCGTATTGAAGAAAATCGATTTCGATATACGAGGGTGTATTAATAATTTCGTGACTTTTTGAATAAAACACAGTTTTTTTTGCAAAAAAAAAATATTTTCCAACATAATATCCTTTTTGCTTAAAACACTTAGTCCAACGTTTCTCCAATTTTTGTATTCGTTCAATAAAATAGGATTTTTCAAGATTCATAAAATAGGCATTTGTTTGATCAATAATTTTATTGTTGGAGCTGAATGTCTTGCCATCGAGCCATTTCTGTAGGTTTGGAAATAGGAAATAGTCACTGGAACCTAAATGCGGAGAATATGGCAGATAAGGTACCAATTCGTAACCCAACACATGCAATTTTGCTATTGAAACTGCACACGTGTGCACTTGAGCATTATCTGAATGAAAAAGAACTTTATTCTAGGTCATATTGGGCCGTTTTTCTTTTAATATTCACCGTTTATTGTTCTTCCTTTTTAAAGGTAATCCATGTGGGTTATCCCACGTGTATCCAAAAAAAACTGTTTCCAGTTCAACCGGAGCCGGTTCACCAGGAGAAACCCATTGTTTAGACTGCTGCTTGGTCTCCGGAGTTTTGTAAAGGGTGAATGTTTCATCCACAGTTGCAAAACGCCACAAAAACTCATTGAAATTGCGGTTAAACAACTCCAAACAATCCTTTGAAGTTGCCACACGAATACGTTTCTGGTCAATTGAGAGCAAACGCGGCAGACATCTTGCAGACAGCTTTCTTAAATCCAACTGTTTATATTAAATCGAAACCATACTGCCATATGAAATGCGTATGGCATCAACAATCTCACGCACTTTTTCTTCTTGATCGGCCAACACCATATCGTGGATTTTTCGACATTTTCGGGTGTAGTGACCTCAATTGTCCGTCTAGAACGTTCAGTGTCATTTGTACTTGTGCGGCCACAACGAAAGTCAGTAAACCACTTGTTTACCAATGAAATTGATAGCGCAGAGTCCCCATAATAATTATCAATCGTTTCCTTGGTTTGATTGACGAGGTTTTCCGCCAAAAATAATGTTTAATGAGCTCTAAATATACTTTTTTCCACTTTTAACAAAATGCACGAGGTTTTATGTTTTAAATAGCTGTTTTACACAAACCTAATGAAGGATCTCTCTCAAAATTTGATTTTGTAGTCAATTAACAAATGGTACTTGATGCGAGTGGTGTTGCATTTCTTAAAACTACGAGAGGAACCAACGACAGCAGGTTCTGTGCACCGGATCGACGCGAAGGAGGAATTCTTCGGCCAAGGAATGTCAAACCGGCACTATGTGCCGCTACAACAACAACAAAATCATGAAATTATTGATATGACCTCGTAGCTCGAGATGCCGCATATTACATCCAATCTTGATGAAATTTGGCATGAGTTAGGTATTTTAACAGGCAGAGAAAATATATGGTTACACTATGGTCACCACAACAATAATATGTTCTCTATTATAAAAGCATGTTCGTCGCAACCATAATATTGTTTTTTGAATTTTATTTTGACAACATTATGATTGCGATTAGTGTTGTTGAAATGTAACAATAGTATTATTGCCAAATTTAGAAATGAAAATATGATTGTAGCAAACATATGTGACGCGCAAAATAGAAAGGGACCTAAGCGTAAAAATCAGTTTTGTTCAGGAGAACCATTTTAAAAATTTAAATACGTGTATCTCTGGTGCACCATCACTGTTATAAAACGCGCATATCTCTGGGAGGGAACACTTTTGGGGCATGGGATCAGTCTCATTCGATGCTCAGATATTGTCCACATCAAAAAAAGAAAAAAAAAATTAAAATTGATTTTTTTACCCTTAGATCCCTTTCTCTATGCGCTGGTGCAACAAAAGTATTGTTGTTTAAAATTTACGTTAACAATAATATGATAACGGCAATCATACAGTATGGTTGCGACTATGAACATAACAAAACAGGTTTTATAGAGCATGTATTTTTGAGCGTATGTTTTTTTGATACACAAAAAAAAACACACACACACGATACAGTGAATGGTTGTTGTATATTAAAAAAAAACAACAACCATCGGAAGGTAGTTCGAGGGATTTTTATTGAGTTAACTCTGTTCGGTGAAATACTCTAATACCGACGGGTTCTCGATTACTTAAATTCTGCCGGCACTTAAGTACTTATATATAGCCATTGATCATAGTTTAATCACATTGTTTCATGGGGTCTACGGATGGTGAAGTAGCATTCACCCCTGCTGGGAACTAACAGTATTTTCGACTGCCGCTGGAATATATATTTTTGTTTCTTGAATGAAATGTTCAATAAAAACATGGCCTCAATTCTGGCTATTAACTTATTGTAATGCAATTTAATATAACTTGCTTGATTAAAATCTCTATTTTTGAATACTAACATTACCCAACCCTAATGAATAACTTTGGGGATCATAGTATGGTTGCGTGTAGATCATACTATGGTTGCGAGGATCATACTATGGTTGTATGAGAAACATACTATGGTTGTGAGAATCATAATATGGTTGTGAAGATAATAGTATGGTTGAGTGTGAATCATGCTATGGTTGTGGGGATCATAGTATGGTTATGTGTGAATCATACTATTGTTGTGAGGATCATAGTATGGTTGTGGAGATCATAGAATGGTTGAGTGTGAATCATACTATGGTTGTGGGGATTATAGTATGGTTATGTGTGAATCATACTATGGTTGTGAGGATCATAATATTTATGTGTAACAACCAACAATATAGTATGGTTGTGTGTGAATCATACTATGGTTGTGGGGATTATAGTATGGTTATGTGTGAAGCATACTATTGTTGTGAGGATCATAATATTGTCGTGTAACAACCATATACCCAACGATAGTTGGGTATATTGTCACCCCAACCATACTTTTTTTCTGCGTGTAGACCAAGGAAACACATTATTCGAATTCAAGAAAATCGGTTAAGATTCCGCATTTTTCTGCTTTAGCATTTTTCTGCTTTAGCTCTAGAAGATACATTTTACACAAGTAAGTTTTTGTATCCTGAAAGGACGTTATCGACATTAATGAAAATCGGTTCGGATAAAGTTATAGCTGCCATAAATATATTTTCGACCGACTTAAGCGTCGGAAAGCACATATTAAATCCAATCTTCATTAAATTTGGTACACGTTAGTTTTTTTGGACCAAGGAAGAACGTAATTGAAACTGAAGAAAATCGGTTCAGAAATTGAAATATTGCATCCAATTATTTGACATTAAAAAATTGACACATAACTTTTTCTGTACTAACTCACAAATCGCTAGTATACGTATTTTATTCGCCATTACATTAATTAACTGAAATCGCTAATATTTCTGTTTCTGTGACACAGGGCATTGTCTATAAGTTACATGGCTAATGTTTGTCCGTCCCTCCATGGTCCAGTATCTTTTAAGTTTCTTTCCCGCTTTAGATCCTGGCAGAATGTCGGTATCGGAATTAGAACGAATTGATTTGCTTTACACTTAAAAAGATAATGCGAACTTATTTTCAAAGTCAATGCTGTTCAGCCCTAAAAAGAGCGTGTTTATTGTTAAAGAGTTTGCACTTGTTGATTTCAGGACTGTCGACTTAGCCCTAAAACATCGAATCGGAATCGATCTGAACTACGTAGCATATGACCGGCCTGCTGGGAATTTCACAAACAAACATTGTATTATTTGCATTATTTTTTAAGTGTAATTATATGTAGTGTACTTATATATAAGTATAATTATTGTTTCTTACGAGTAGTTTTGTCTAAAAGAGGCTCAAAATAGAATTGCATTTTCTAGAAACTTGGAACACTGAAATATTATAGTCGGAATCTGCCAACAGTTTTAAATCTACGATATCGACCCTGGGGGAAAAAAGTTTCCCTTTTTGGGACTAAAAGTACCTCGTAAAAGGTATATTATTTTAAGTATCTGTTCAACATATCTCCATTATTTCTTAACGGACTTCTAAACGGCTGATCAAAAAGTCAAATAGTCTTAACTTTGAAACGGTACTAGTACAACCTCTGGGCTTCGTATAGGTAAGGCAAGGGTAGGGTTATATTCTAGGAGAAAAAAACACAAAAGACGACCACTTGTTTAGAACTTAGCAATTTTACCCTAGTACCCTCCTACCTTTAATTTTCGGGCATGGTCGTAGATGGACATATTTTCATAAAGTAAGCCAAGGAATACGCGTATAAAATTTTTCCAGTCGTGAATGAACCACCCTGTAGTATACCCTTCACTTCTGGATGTTCAGAAAAGCCAGCTGAAAAAAAATTTTTTGGACACCAGTTTTTAATTTACTAGATTTTAAACTAGTATCATATTTGAATTTATGAAAAAACTGTATCGTTGTTGGTAAAATCGGTTGAACATATGCTTATATGCAAGCTAGTTCCATAAGCCAAGGATATACTCTGTTGAAATTGGAGAAAATCGGTTTGGACTAAATTTACAGCTTCCACACATATGTTCAACCGATTTACCAAAAACCATGCAGTTTTCTTAGAAATTTAAATATGTCATTCGGAAATTTATAGCACGTTCAAGAGGGTTCAAAGGCCAATTTCAGTCAGCTTTGATGAACATGCAGAAGTGCTGTGTGAAATATAGTCGGCCACGCCCAGCGTTAGCTTTTTTACTAGATTATATAAGTTCTTTAATATTGAAAGGGTTTTCGGCGGTTAACGACCCTTAATGGTTATTTATTGACATTTTAAGATTGAGTTATTTCTTTTTATAATCGTACACTCCACCAAAAACTGGAAGGTATATTAAATTTTTCATTCATTTGCAACAATATAGACGAAGACCCTTGAATATATATTTATTATTGATCGTCGTTAAACTCTAAGATAATCTAGCGATGTGTTGGTTGAAGCACAAAGCGCACAAGGCGTCAAACTAATCAACATAGGATCCTGAAAAATTGCCTGATGTCTATACTTGTAAGTTATAATGGAAATTGGTGCCAATCGTTTCCCGCTTATTTAAAACAAGCTGTAATTACAAAAGTACTACACTGTGGTACATAATGTCTATAACAAGCTGACCCGGTCCGCGTTGCCGGCCCTTAGTAGGGCGAAGTATTGAAAAAAAGCTCTTATATTCTAGAACAAACTCAATAAAATTTAAATAAGTAGTAAAACATGTAAATAATGTTTGACTGGAGTGCTCTCTGATGAACAGTATTTTTAGCTTTGCCTTCATTGGCGTATGCGAATGGTGATGATGGCTTTTCAACTTTTGAACATGCAACATATAAGGGTGTTTTCAGATCTAATCCACAAACCTGCAACAATTGACCTTCTGACTTATTTGTTGCCATAGAAAATGCAAGACAGACCGGAAATTGGATGATAAAATAAATTTTGTAGCGACTAAAAAATATAATGGAGAATTCCCTAAGTAATTCCGCACCGCGTTTTCACTTAACTTCAGAACTGCCAAAAAAAAACATATTTGAAGAAATTTGTGTTGCTCATCGGTAATGGGCAATAATGTATAATAATCATAACGCTTGGTTCACAAATACCGCAAAATAACGTGTGTTTTTAAAAATATGGATCGGACAAACGCCAAATAATATACAAACACGACTAACGACCCATAAAGCACATGATCGGTGCAGTAGTTTTTGAGTTAACCTCGTACATACAAATATATTTCTTTTAAATATATGTGACGCGCAAAATAAAAAAGGGACCTAAGGGTAAAAACCAGTTTGGTTCAGGAGAGCCATTTTAAAGATTTAAATACGTGTATCTTTGATGTATCATCACTTTCATAAAACGCGCATATCTCTGGGAGGGAATACTTTTGGGGCATGGGATCGGTCTCATTCGATGCTCAGATGTTGTCCACATCAAAAAAAAAGTGAAAATTGATTTTTTTACCCTTAGGTCCCTTTCTCTATGCGCTGTCACATATAGAGATTAAAATGGAAAAATATGATAGGGAGCTAGATTGGCGTATCACTCTTGGACAATGCTTTGTAATCGACCTATTAACCTGATAATAGAATAGCATAAACTTATGAAACGATCTTGCTGAAAAGTTGTACATTATGAGCCTTGAAACAATAACAAGGCATACTGAAATATTTCGCACGGCGTTTTGAAATAGTCCCCAGACTAATATCGTCACCGATTAACATCGTAACAGACGGTCTATGCCAACAACTTTAGACGAGCTCAAAGGCAACATCCAAAGCGAACTTGCCGACGTTCCGTTCGAAATGTGTGCAAGAGTGGTGGAAAATTGGGTCCAAAGAATAGATCGCTGGTCACGGACTCGAGGTGGTCATATGACCGAAATTAAATTTCATTCTTAAAATATAACAATTGCACTAGATCTGAAATAAATTTGAACCCTTTATCTTAAACCTCCGACGGTTGAGTCATCCGTTGCTCTTATACGAAGTACAAAGTCAACAGGCACCTATTTCTATTTGGATGGAATTTTATATGAAAATGTTTTTTTTTTACATTTTTTTGTTTTGATTTATTATTATTTACTAATTATACATGTATAATGAATGTTAGAATTTTTTTTTATATATAACATTATTAATATTTTATGAGTTTTATATGAAAAAAACCCTAAAAAACTATTGTTGTGTAGATTATCCAACATATTTTCTGTGCAGGTGTAGCATCGATGCAAAAGTGCACATACTGGATTGTTACAGGAATGGCAATAGGCCCTTCTTTTCCGCTGGCGTCCGTACTCATGACGGCATAGGCGACATGACGGTCTGTTCGATCTAGACGCAAATATCTTGATAATATCTAAAAAGAAATTATGAAGTTATTCTGCTTTTGAACATTAGAATTGTTTTTTCTTACCTTTACATCAAATGCTTCCATTGCGTTCCGTATCCTTGGATATGCGGTTATGCGGTTGTTCAGCACTCGTTCCTCTATCTTTAAAACAACAAAACAAGCCAAACAATAAAACAAGCGAAAAGACAGTGCATTTATTAACGATTTCTTGAAATTTCAGGACAAGGTTCCAGCGGACCTTTTCACACGTTCCCGTACTAAACACATTTAAATCTCAATAGAAATAAAACTATTGGTCGGATCGCTTTGAAATTTTTTTTCTAGATAAAATTTTCTTGTAATACATGTGGCGGTCGTGTATACTTCCCATGGACTATCAAGGAGTAATTTCAGTTTGAAAATGAAAAAGGTCCCTAGGGACCTTCTCACCCGCCGGAGGGTTAAACGTTTTATTTTATTTTAATATATAAAATTGTTATGTCCTTAATGGAAAACCCTGTAACATTTCATTATATTTTAAGTCCATTATCTTTAAGTCCATTATATTTTAAAGAAAAAAAAAGTAATCATTTACGTCGAAGTAGTTAAAAAACTGTTTGAGAAAAAACGATAACCGAAAACCGGGTATTAGACAAATGTGTTGTTTAATTAACCGACAATAACGTATACTTAATATAAATTACGTATTATTATTGCGTATACGCAAATTGTTACAAAGGAAAATAATTAATGGCTTTTGATAATCCGGTAAAAAACTGTGACTAGCCTAATTTGAATAATATTGAATATAACACATACAGTTTAGCAAAACTTTAATTGCAATACAAAAGTTATAATGGAGTTACAGAACATTATTGCAACACATTCCAACAACCAACAATTCAAGGCTGCAAAGCTTCAATCCACATATTACACCCGATTCTGATAATTCTACCTGTACATAGCGAGCGAGGACTAAACAACGCTGTTAAAATTTGACCTTTTCAACACATACTCGTACTATCAAATTGCCAAGGATTTGGCGTCCTACCCTCAAAAAGCCACTGCTTAATTATGATCTTGCCTAAATTCTCATGGCAAGTTATAAACAACCAATCAATGTATCTCGTGGAATTGTCCCTTCATATTTAAACTCCTGCCACTCCACAAGTCACAAATTACTTGCACACAATTCCACTCAAATCTAGAATATTGCATTAGTAGCGAGCTTAAACCAAGTCTAACACTAGTAAAAAAAACTTAAGTCGGGCGTGGCAGACCCTCGTGTATGTTCAAAGAGCAAACTAAAAATAGTTTTTTTAGAGCCACTTTACCCAGATTTTAAAACTTATGTCATATTTGAATCCGTAAGAAAGTTTCATTGTTTTTGCAAAAATCGGTTAAACATATACGTGGGACCTATATTCGAATCTGAACCGATTTTTCCAATTTCAACAGCGTCAGTCCTTGGCACGAGGAACTAAGTTGCTCCAAACTTCATCAAGATAAGTTGTAATATGTGGTTTCTAAATCTAAAAAAGTAAAGTCGGATGAATATACGTGCGGGAACTATATCTAAATATTAACTGATTTTCTTTAATTTCAGATCACGCTGGCTCACTCTTACATCTGGAATTCATCCAGATGTAAAACAAGGCATCTACAGTTAAAGGTACACAATCGGATAGCAATTATGTATGGAAACTATATCGGAACCGAAACTTAATTGGTCCATAGGAGAAAAACTAATGTGTGCCTAATTGCATAAAGATTGGATTTAAGATGTGGCTTCTGGAGATAAAAACTGAAAAATCGAATGAGCATTTAAGTATAAGAGCTATATCATTATCTGAACCGAATTTCAATAACATCTTTCCTTAGCTTTAAAACTTTCACAAGCTTAGTTTCATCAAGATTGAATATTAGATGTGGCTGTTAGAGCTAATAACGTAAAAAGAGGGTTCATCTTGGTTCAAAAAACTTGTGTCTTTTATAGATAAAAATAAAATAATCGGTGATAAGATGTAAGATCTTTCTTTTAGAGCTAAAAACAGCATAAAAATCAGATGAACGTGTATTTTATTTATTTACTTAGTACGGACATAAATACTGTTATAACATTGAACACACCCATTTCAATAGTAGAACTGAACATACCCCGTTAATGTCATATGGGTTTTGAAAGCTAACCTCAACAGCGTTAGTCTGTAACGGGATTTTAAAATTGTTCAACTTTCATCATGGAGTGGTCAGATAATTAGAACCATATCGCTGTAATACCGCTTTTCAAGTGTGAAATGAAAAAAGCGATATTTTCAAAACGCTCCAGCCACTAGGGACTAGGCGCATGTTCGTCTACCGATGAATAAAACTGTTTAAGGAGACTGGAGATATAAAAGACCGCCACCGGTAGGGCCGCCCACGCTCTGTTCGAACACCGCTTGTCATCAAAGCCGTTAAATCAAGAATTCACAGAAATCTGCTCCGAAAACAGAAAATCATGGTTCGTGAGATGAATATCACGCAAAAGTCCATGAGTCGAATCATTAAAAAAGGCTTGGGACCTATCGGACATTTATTGACTGCAGCTTTAAAAAAAATAGAGGATTGAAAAATGAAAACGTCTTTTGGTGAGCACTCTGATAACTTGCACAGAAAAATTTTTTTCACCGATGAAAAAATTTTTATTGTTCAACAAGCAAAATGATAGAGTGTATGCGCGGTCATCTAAGGAAGCATCTGATATGATCCCAAGGGTAGAAAAGGGTCATCACCCAGCTTCAGTCATGGTTTGGTGGGGTGTCTCTTACGATGGGGTCACTGACCTGTATTTCTGCGAACAAGGAGTCAAAACATCGGCCAAAGTTAAACAAGAAACCGTTTTGGAAGCTGTTGTGAAGCCTCTTAACAATTTCCTGTTCCAAAACCAGCCATGGACTTTCCAGCAGGATTCTGCGCCGTCCCATAAGGATAAAACGCCCCAGGCCTGGTTTCGAAACAATTTGCCAGCGTTCATTTCCTCTGTCAGTCCAGATTTGAACCTATTGGATTACAAATTGTGGACGGTTTTAGAGGACAAGGTTAGTCACAAAAGATACCCCAACATTGGATCTCTTAAGGCTGCTTTGGTTCGAGCTGTGGCCAATTTTCCAATGGACGAGGACGAGGTTCGTGCAGCTGTTGACGACTGGCCAGTGCGACTTAAGGCGTGTATAAAGGCAAAAGACGGATATTTGGAATAAGTAGATTCTTTTGGGATACAATACACATCTATAAATATATTAAAAAATATTTAGTCCAAAAACATTCAGTACTTTTTATTTTACAGCATAAACGTGTGTAACAGTATTTATGTCCTTATTTTTGTTATCTTTAATTGCAGTAGCGCCGTCCTTGGGCTAAAAAACTTACCTTTGGCAAATTTCATGAAACTCGAACAACAATTGCGACCTGTAGTTTAATTAAAAGCTTAAGATAAACGAACGTACGGACAGGCATCGTTTAATGAAATCAGCAGGTGATTATACGTCGATCGGTATACCTAAATTTAGGTGTAGCACAAATATTTTTGGTAGTTACATGCATTTGTCACGAAACTACTTATAACACCCTGTTTCACAGAGGTAAACACATCTAAATTTTCAAATAGCCCTTGAGGTCCAACCATTCTTGAAGGCATAAGTTAAATCCGTTTTTGCTTGAATTCCGCGTGGTTCAGAAAAAGTAACTAGAATTTAACCATTTGACTATATTGGTTCATGTTTCTTAAGCAACCATGCCGGTCTGAGGCCGTGCAGTTTAATCCGATTTTGTTCAAATTAAGGATAATACGTTAAAAGATATGGGTTAGAGATTTCAAATAGCCCACACACAAAGCCACCGATTGGAGGCCCTGCCGCACTATAAACCACATTTTATTTTTTCTCTTTCGCTCAAATTATGCATGCTGGGTGATGTGGACCTATAACTAACCCTGATGGAAAGGGGCCATATTGGCCCATGTTATCATGTTGTCATTTTCAAAAAGATCACTTCACATTTGAGGCCTTGCGGCTCTGAGGCTTCAAACAGAGAAAATATATGGTTACTATATTGTCACGGCAATAATAATATGTTTTCTACAATAGAAGAAGGTTCATCGCAACCATAGTATTGTTTTTTGAATTTCGTTTTGACAATAGCATGATTTGGCAATATTAATATTGTTAAATTTAGTAATAAAAATATGGTTGTAACAAATAGACATACGCAGACACGATACAGTGCATGGTAGTTGTCCACTATCAAACACAACAACAATCAGAAGGCAGTGCGAGTAATTTTGATTGTGTTTACTTTGTTCGGTGGAATGCCCTATTGCCGACTGGTTCTCGTTTATTTAGAATAAGCCTATACTTAAATTTATAGCCATAGATCATGGTTAAATACGTTCGTTGCTTGAGGTCTAAGGATGGTGATGTAGCGTTAACCGAAACTGCAGTCACCCCTGCTTGGAAACGAAATGTCTTTTCGACAGCTTTTTGAATAACTTATTTTTGAATAAAATGTTCAAAAGAATCATGGTCTCAATTACCTAATTACCTTATCTTTTTAAAAAATTTTGGAGATCATAGTATGGTTAAGGGGAACGAATTATGGTTTTCGGGATCATAACATGGACATGGATTTAAAGGAAATTTTTTTTTCAAAAATAAATGCACGCAGAGAAAAGATATGGTTACTGTATGGTCACGGTAACAATATTATGTTCTTCACAATAAAATCATGTTTGTCGCAACCATAGTATTGTTTTCTGAATTTTATTTTGACAACAGTATGATTGCGGAAATATTAATATTGTTGAAATGTAACAATACTATTATTGATAAATTTAGAAATAAAAATATGGTTGTAGTAACCATGTAAATATTGTTGGTTCGACAAAAGTATTGTTGTTAAAGATTTGCGTTAACAATAATATGATTACGGCAATCATACTGTATGGTTGAGACTATGAACAAAGCATAAGAGGTTTTAAAGATTATGCATGTCTGTGTGTTTTTTGGTATACCAAAAAAAAAACATACACACACACGATACAGTGCATGGTTGTTCATTATAAAAATAACAAGAATCGGAAGATAGTGAGAGGGATTTTTATTTTGTTTACTTTGTTCGGTGGAATACTCTATTGACGACTGGTTCTCGTTAATTTAAAATCTGCCTGCACTTATGTAGCCATTGACCATGGTTAATTCACTTTTATCACTTGGGGTCTACGGATGGTAAACATTTCATCCCCTGCAGTCACCACTGCTTGCAATTAAAAGTATTTTCGACTGCCTTTTGAATATGTTTTTGTTTCTTTAATAAAATGTTCAATAGAAACTTTGTCTCAAATCTGGCTATGAACTAATTTTAAAAAAAATGCTTCATACAAATATCTAATGTTGAACATAAACCAATGCTATAAAATACATTTGGGGAGCATAGTATGGTTGAGCGGAAACATATTATGGTTGTGAGGATCATACTATGGTTGCGTGTCAATTATACTATGGTTGTGAGTATCATACTATGGTTGCATGTGAAAGAAAATATGGTTGTGGAGATCATACTATGGTTGAGTGTAAATCATACTATGGTTGTAGGGATCATAGTATGGTTGTGTGTGAATCATACTATTGTTGTGAGGATCATAATATTGTTGTGCCACAACCGTATACTTAATAGTATGATCCTCTTCGAATATTGTCACCACAACCATACTTTTTTTCTGCGTGTGCCATCAAATGCCCTTTCAATTACCAATAAAGATTCTACACCTGATTTGAATTTTTATACTTTATTTGTTCCGGAAAATACATCTAGATGGATCACCCCATATAATAAATTATATTGAATTTTGTTCATAGAAATAATGTCCCTTAAATGAACCCCGTTTAATGCTGGGCTCGTTTTAGAGCATTTTCCATAACATCTTTCGAAATTTGTGGCTGTAGCGCTCGAATTTCTGCAACAATGTTGGCTTTGAGTTGAAGGAATGTCTCGCAAGTACATATACTTGCTCCTTCAAATAACCCTAGAAAATTGTGTCTCAGGTCTGTTTTCAAGAGCAGGACTTAAAAAAATGTTCTATCATAAACCGATACCGCACTCTATTTACGGTTACAGACTTCCATCTTCCTTCTCGAAGAAGTAAGGCCCAATGATATTTACAGATGTGATCCCACACCATACTGTACACCTAATGGCGTGCAATTGGCGTTGATGAATAGCTCTTGGATTTTCAGAACCCCAGAACCAACAGTTCTGCTTAGTAACAAAGCCATTCAATTGAAAATTCGATTCCGCACTCATCACTTTGCGTTTAAAAAATTGATCGCTGATTTAAATAATAAAATTCTATTATTCTGGTTCTCTTCAGTTGTGAATCTCTCCATTATTTATTTTCCAAATGTTATTTTATATAATCTGAGAATAATATAAACGAAAGAGTTATTAAATTTTTAAACCCCATGGTAACTTTTGGCATATGAGTACCCCGTACTTAAATTTTGGCCCACAATAGCTTCAAATTCCAACACTAATAGTTTGCATTTGTTTCCGATTTACCCCTAAGGGACTGCGTGCTGTAAAAAACACTAACACTCACAACCCCAAATTCCGCCACCTGTAGAACGAGCGCAATGGCCACATTCACAAATCTCAATTTTATTGTTTTCAAATTGTAAAAGTCGTTTTTTCACGAATTGATTTTCGTACTGCACACACACATAAACCGCAACATACACACACGTCAACACTTGCCAATATTCTTGGTTGGCAACTCGAATAATTTTGTTTGCTGCTGCAAAGGTTTAATTTGAAATGCACTTTTTTCTGCAGGTTTTTTTTCTCAGATTCGTTTGGCGCCAAACCAGCAAACAAATGCAACTGCAGCTACAACAATAACAACAGCAGCTGCAGCAACAGTCGGTGAAGCTGAAACACTCCGAAACGCTCTGACACCAGCACACATACACGGCAAAAGAAAGAAATGAAAACGAAAATGAAAAATGTATAAAAGGCAGAGAACTTTGATGTTTGATGGCACATTAGTTTTAACAACAACACTTGGCAGACACAAAGTTCATAGATACAATTACGTTGCGAGAGAACCTTTAGAATAACCCCTCAGAATACAACGGATGATATTCAATATTTCTTCTGCACACGATTTTCAAGTCTGATTTACGATTTAAAAACAAAAGTGCAATCGTTACGAACGAGCGAGTTCATTGGAATATATTTTTTAAATTCTAAAAACTTTTACAAGTGATGAAGTGTTAATATTTTAAAAAATAAAAATAATATCAACAAAAACTAAACAAAAGGAACAAGGATAAATAAATAAAAGAATAAAGAAAAAATGGCGCTCACTTTGAAAGTGGTGAGTTAAAAAAAGTCAATATTGACAAGTGACAATGACTTGTGACAAAGTGGTGAATAACAGTGGTGAGCTAATGCCGCCAGGTTGTGTTATTTTTTAATATTTCGAAGAACGAAAATAAATTAAAGACGCAAAGGAATCGTCACATTATCCTACTTCCTTTGCAGCATCGTAATAATCGATTACACTGGTCAACACTAAATTTGCGGCAGAAGGGTTGATAGTCAACTTTAGTTGACTTGGGGCTGCTTATCACGAACCTGGCATCTGATTTGCCAGATTCGCTCTAGGTTAGGAGATATTCACTATTCGTTCGTTTTTTGTTATTTGCTTACTGATTTGGAGCGCAGTGAGAAATGTACCCTTTCAACGATATGCAGCAGTTTTATGTCGGATAAGAATTGTTAAAGATACAGGCGAAATTCTACAGAAATTTCGAATTTTCGTTGCAAAAAATTACTTTGAGCTGCCTAAATATTTTGAATGCGATATGAAGAACTTTTATTTTGGATAAGTATTGTTAAAGATACAGGCGAAATTCTACAGAAATTTCGAATTTTCATTGCAAAAAATTACTTTGAGCTGCCTAAATATTTTGAATGTTTGAATCTTAAAATTCGCGCATTACAATCCGATTAACTTTGACTGAGTTATGCAAGATTTAGTCAGAAATCGAAACAACTTTCCCCTTTCTGCGATGAGTATTGCATAATTGTGCTTTTTAAAAAAAATTGTGTTACAGAAGGGGAACATTTTTACCATTTCTAATTAAAGTCAGTGCACAAATAAAAGAGCAAGGGGTCCTTTAACTAAAAAAACTAAAAATATCGGTTTATGTAAATATCTTTTACACTAGAGCGTATCGGAGGCCAAAGTCGTGATCAGCAGCCCAAATCAACTATAGTTGACTATCAAATCTTCTATCGCAGATAGAAATTTTGTTGCCTTGTGTTATTTGTTTCAAAAAAAGTTTATTTGTGCGAACACCAATGAATCATACGGACTAAAGTTGAAAAACTTTGGAAATAAAGTCCTTTAATTTGTAGTTAATTGAACATGATTCAAAACAAGTAAAATATAGTAAATATAGAAGCTTAAAATTGTAGTTAACAAGATTTTAAGCAAATACAGGGTGGGTGATTTAAAATTTAAATCGACTGTAAAAAAAAGTACGGTTAATTTTTCAAGTTTCTGGGTTTATTGGAAAGATTGAAGCTTGTCATTTAATAATGGAACACAATATCCTTCATACGACCCAATTTTAAAGTACATTTTCAATTGTGTCGGGTCTTCATTGACAACTTCGATTTCATGTTTTAACGCTTCAATTGTCTCTGGCTGCTTTGCGTAATATATAGACTTATGGCTCCCCATAGAAAATAATCCAAAGGGCTCAAATCACAGCTCCGAGACAGCCAATTGACATCACAATTTCGTCTGATTACTTGATTTTCAAAAACATTGAAAATATGGACATATGCGTCAACGACTGTTATTTGTAGCATCTAGAAATGCAGCACCTCTTATCGAAAGGGACCTTTGTGTGGAAGCTATTCGAAACCACACATACCTTTGTAGGGACTTTACGAAAATATAGACCTATGTGGTCCATTTTCACCATTGTTAACTAATATTCACTTATTACGTAAAATGTAAAATTTGGGAGTGATCGTAAGTAGTTTATGGCTTCCAGAGCTGCAGGACCTCAAATCGCGAGGAACCTTTGGTTGGGAACTATTCGAAAACCTCGACTTATATAGACATTTTACCAGAGATGGTCTTGGTCGATTAAAGTGCTCAGATTTGGTCAAAATCATTCTTATATATATTTCTGGCATAGGCAACACAAAGTGTTGCCTGGCGCCATCAGACATTCCATTGGGAAGTTCGACATTTTTAAGCAGTAACGTACTCAGAACGTTTTGACTTAAAAAATCAATTTGGCAAAAAAATGGAATTAGCTCGTGAACATTTCCGTGCGATCATTTTTCACAACTTTCGTCGTGGATTATCACGATACGAGTGCATCGATGAACTTAAATCTTTGTATGGCGATAAAGCACCATCATATAGCGCTGTGAAAAACTGGTTTAATGAATTCAATCGTGGCCGACGCTAGCTCAAAGACGAAGGTCGTGAAGGTCGTCAAGAAACGTCCGTTGTGACAGAGAACATTGCGTGAACTGAAAATGCAAGATCGTCATGTGACAAACCGTGAGATAGAGGCATCGTTGGGCATTTCTTCCACCAGCATACATTCGATATTGCATGAATATTTGGCCGTAAAAAAGGTTTGTTCGCGTTGGATCCCGCACAATTTGACAATCGCTCAAAAAAAAAAGGCTCGTGTCTATTGTTGAAAAAAATTTGGAAAAAATACGGACGCGGTCCTTCAAATGACGTTTATAAGATCGTCACAGGTGACGAATAATGGATCTATGCGTAAGAGCCCGAAACAAAACAGCAATCGACCGAAGACGAGCCAAATCCAACGAAAGCTGTTCGTTCCTTTCTATTTTGCGCGTCACATATACGATATCAAAATATGCACTAATGTGGAACAATTTCATCAGAGTTCGTCCTGGGCCCATACTTTAAAAATGTACCAAGTTTCATCGAAATCAGATTTATAATTGCGACCTGTACTTTGAATACAACTATAGATGGACAGACGGATGGATGGACATCCCTTAATGGAATCAGATAGTGATTCTGTGTCTATCGGCATACTTAACATAGGGCCTCTCCATCCTTAAAGATATTGGAAGCACCAAATCTGTATGTCATAATAACCTGTACCACAGTGTGGTGTAGGGTATACAAACTTAAAAAAAACATGGCAGCCTTTTTTTACGATTATTAAGAATAGTTTTATAAACTTTTAGAGCAAATAAAATACATTTTTAGGTACGTACGAGTATTTAATGCTCCGACCGATATACCACAATATCATGACCTTTTTTATTTCTAGGACTCTTTGGTTAATACTCGTACAAATATTTTATCATAGTTACAGGTAGTAGTAATCGGTTGAGGGTAGTAATAGGCAAAGTTAAAAGTCAGCTAATGACTGATTTTCCCAGGTCCGCATGTACATTCCTAGATATATTGCAAGATTTTCTTCAATGAACTCCAATCACAAGGAGAGCGACGATATGTTTTAAATTGTGGGTGTCAACAAACTTCTTCATTTGCATGTGCAACATCCAAACCGCAGTGCTGTTATTATTGTTGGACTGCTCTATAATTTCACAGAATTTTCAAACTTCCAATTTTCACAAACTAATTATACGCAAGAGTTTCCCTATAAAAAATAAACATCTGTTGCATGTATGGAAATAACTGAAATTCAACACTACACCAGAGTGACCTAAATTAGTTTTAGCCAATCGATGCATTTGTGCAATGAACAGCAACAATGTTAGAAATATCGCAACAAGAGGCATGTTGCTCATGCCCCCCACCACAGTCGTTGTAGACCACTTGGCGGTTGCCCTTAATTAAGTGGATTCCTTGAACCGCAACAGCGAATAATGTTCTACTGACTTTGGCATGATGTTGAACAAAGTGGCTATTGGATATCCCTTATCAAGATGAACAACATCCAATCGCGAAGTGATGCTATACAAATCTATTTGTTGTATTGCAGCGTTTTGCATGATTAACGATCACCAGCCACCAGCCACTCCGTCTGACCAACATGGAACCGGCTCTTGAAGCATGGTGGAGTACTACTCATATTAATTTCAAATTTGGATTTTATGTTTTCGGTCCAATTCCAAAAGATGGGCTTCACAAAGCTGCAAATATGTTCGAACATAAGATGCTCAGCGGCATAGGCGTAGTGTTGTGATGTTTCGATGATGCTGGGTAACTTGACTTAAAACCTTAAGTCAAACCCAAAAAGTTACAGGTCACGACTTTGGTGTAGCTTCTTGACTAAAGAAGCCACCAGCCTGAGACATTCTTCTGCCATTGTCTCAAGCACAGCCTCGCCAACAGCAATTGTTGTGCATTTAAACCTGATAACGAGAATGCATTTGCTGCATGTGCCTTGAACGGGTTGCTCGACGTTTGCTGCGGCTAGCGCTGTTTCAGGCAGTTGGGGGCTGTATAGCCTGCGACGCTGTCTCAGCCTTATGGGAATAATCGTTTTGGATTTTGTTTAATAAAATCGTTGCTATGCTTCTTTTCTGTTATGTTGTTCGATGCTGTTGCTTGGTTTTATTCATTTAATATAAATGGGTTTTTAAATGTCATCTATTGGCTGAAGAAGCTATAAAAAATATTTCGTGTACATTTTGAGATGTCGCCTTTACACCACCCTGCGCCCTGCTATCGTGGCCATTGTTGCTGGCTGTCATGTGTGTGTCTCTCTGGGTGACAGAGTGGCTTTCTGTGTTTCTGTTGATTCGTTCTGCTCGAAACAATGGCAGTTATTTTTAAAATGCAAATTTGTATCGATTCTAAATAAAATTTATGGGATTTTTCATGCGCTTTAAGTATGTGAGAAAATTAGATGTACTACAGTAAATCAGATGAAGTTTTAATGAAAATTTTTTACATAAAATTAATGTTTATATTTTCGTGATTTTTGTGTTTTTGTTTGTTAACATAAAAAATGAATTAATTTGCTCTGAGAACTAACACAAAATTTGAAAATTATGCAGAAAAGATGTGTTCGCTGGTTGTTTAATTAAGAGTTGGAATTTTTATCAAGCAGTATTTGTTTTAAAAATTATATTGGTCTAAAATGGCAGTCAGACCAAGGAAAATATCATGAACCATACTTTAATTTTTCTTGAACTGGGATTTGAAAAAGTTCCAGTACGCACTATTTTACAAAGTAAAACGAAATTTCGATAACTCGCAAAATACTTAGTAGGGACATAAATACTGTTACACACGTTTTATGCTGTAAAATAAAAACTACTGAATGTTTTTGGACCAAATATTTTTTAATATATTTATTGCTGTATATTGTATCCAAAAATACCCTACTTATTCGAAATGTCCGCCTTTTGACTTTACACACGCCTTAAGTCGCACTAGCCAATCGTCAATAGCTGCAAGAGCCTTGTCCATTGGAAAATTGGCCACAGCTCGAACTAAAGCAGTCTTAATAGATCCAATGTTGGAATATCCTTTGTGACAAACCTTGTGCTCTAAAACCGTCCACAATTTGTAATCCTATGGTTTCAAATCTGGACTGCCTGAGGGCCATTCTTCAGAGGAAATGAACGCTGGCAA
Source organism: Hydrotaea diabolus (assembly GCA_963513945.1). Classification (NCBI taxonomy): domain Eukaryota; kingdom Metazoa; phylum Arthropoda; class Insecta; order Diptera; family Muscidae; genus Hydrotaea; species Hydrotaea diabolus. The sequence goes on from OY740720.1 coordinate 77,490,889, forward strand.
TTTGTTTCTAATCCATGCCTGGGACGTTTTAGCCTTATGGGCCGGCTTAGAATCCTACTGGAAAGTTCATGGCTGGTTTTGGGACAGGGAATTGTTAAGATGCTTCACAACAGCTTCCAAAACGGTTTCTTGGTAAACTTTGGCCGGTGTTTTGACTCTTTGTTCGCAGAAATGCAGGTCAGTGTCCCCATCGTAAGAGACGGGGATCAGTTCAGATGCTTCGTTAGATGACCGTACATACACTCTATCATTTTGCTTGTTAACGTTTTCCTGAAAGGTAAAAATTTTTTCATCGGTGAACAAAATTTTTCTGTGCAAGTTATCAGCGTGCTTCACCAAAAGACGTTTGCATTTTTCAATTCTATTTTTTTTTAAAGCTGCAGTCAATAAATGCCCGGTACGTCGTTTGAAAGCCCTAAGTCCCAAGTCTGTTTTAATGATTCGACTCATCGACTTTCAACTCACGGGCCATGATTTTCTGTTTTCGGAGCGGATTTCTGTGAATTCTTGATTTAATGGCTTTGATGACATGCGGTGTTCGAACAGAGCGTGGGCGGCCCGACCGGTGGCGGTCTTTTACATCTCCAGTCTCCTCAAACAGTTTTATGCATCGGTAGACGAACATGAGGCTAATCCCTAGTGGCCGGAGCGTTTTGAAAATATCGCTTTATTCATTTCACACTTGAAAATCGCTATTACAGCGATACGGTTCTCATTATCTGACCACTCCAAGATGAAAGTTGAAATAATTTTAAAATCCCGTTACAGACTAATGCTGTTGAGGTTAGCTTTCAAAACCCATATGACATTAACGGGGTATGTTCAGTTCTACTATTGAAATGGGTGTGTTCAATGTTGTAACAGTATTTATGTTCCTACTAAGTACAAAAAAGTTGGTTTAATATCGAACCGTAATCGATTCGTAACGTACATGAACATTTATTAAAATATCAAAACAAAGATATGATTCTAGATTTTGCATACTGGGTCTAAAAGGCATTGGTTCAACAAAATTTGAAATTTTTATTAGAGAAAAAAATGTTATTTGCTTAGAAACTTTAAACGCTTTAAACTCATAAAGGAACATGCATTTTAGACTAAAAGTGAAGAAATAATATAAAATTAAACTATTTGGTATAAATGAGCCTGGTCATTTAGGAGACAAAAGAACACTTAATTACATAAACACTAAATTATATAAATGAAAAACCTTCCTACAATGTTTAGATTTTATTTTTATAAGTACATTCCCACAGGATAAATTGCCTCTACCGATTAGTCATTCCATTTACAGCACCTCGAAATAACTATTTGAGCCCCTTAAGGTGTATACTAGTCTGTATATTAATGATCATCGTGAAATTCTTAAACGATCTTGACAATTTCGTTCTTTTAGCTCTGATCAAAAAAGTATTCCTTTAAGGGAGAAAAAGACGTGTATTCAATATTTCTTCATTATTTGTAATTATACACGAAGAAAAAAAATTATGGTTGGGGGACAGTATTCAAAGAGCATTGTACTTTTATTGGGTATAGGGTTGTGAAAAAACATTATTATGGTTGTAGAGATCATAATATTGTTGTGCCACAGCCATATACTCAACAAGTATGATAAAGTATTGTTAACCCAATCATATATTTGTTTTGCGTATTGTTGGCTTCACATTGAATATCGGTAGCGGAGACGCACTTAGCACAAACAATATGGGAAGGTTTATACGAGGGCTGGTCTTCTGACCTAATAACGACAATGCGAATACTTATCATCAAAAATGTTTTTTTTTGTTTTTCAATTTGCATTTCTCCAGCATGATTTCTACACTTTTGCATGCGCTCAAACCAATTGTCGAAGCATTGTTTCCACTCCGATTGAGACACCTCCAAAACATGGTTTTTGAACGCTTCAACTGCATCTTCTGGCTACGAAAATCGTCGACCACGCACTTTTTCTTGATCTGCGGGAATAAAAAGAAGTCATTGGGTGCCAGGTGAGGGCTGTACGGCGGATAACCCATCAGTTTGGCCGGTAAAAAAGGCGCTGGTTTGAGCCGATTAGTAAGAGCTCACATTGTCACGGTGCACAATGACTCGTCTTCTCTTGTTTGTTTTTCGAATTTCTCCGAAGACTTCAGGCAAACAAATTTTGGTGAACCACTCAGTATTGAAAGTCCTACGTTGCTCAAGCAGAACAGTCGCCACATGACCAGTTTTGCCGACGAAACAGGCGACCATTTGCTTCGAAGTGCTTCTTCCACGAACAACTTTCGGTGGATTTGGCTCGTCTTCAAAGACCCACACGGGCGATTGCTGGTTTGTTTCGGGCTCATACGCATGATTCGTCACCTGTGACGATCATATAAACGTCATTTGAAGTATCGCGATCGTATTTTTTCAAAATTTATTTACACCAATCGACACGAGCGTTGTTTTGAGCGATTGCAAAATTATGCAGGATCCAACGAGAACAAACCTTTTTTACGGCCAGGTGTTCATGCAATATCGAATGTATGCTGGGGGAAGAAATCCCCAAGGATGGCTCTATCTCACGGTAAGTAACATGATGATGTTCATTATCAGTTCACGCACGTCATTAATGTACGGCCGTTTTTGGATGACCTTCGTCTTTGAACGAGCTTCGGCCACGATTGATTTCATTAAACCAGTTTTTCACAGTGCTATAGGATGGGGCTACATCGCCATACAAAGATTTAAGTTCATCGATGCACTCTTGTCGTGATAATCCACTCGAAAGGTGTGAAAAATGATCGCACGAAAATGTTTACGAGTAAATTCCATTTTTTGCCAAATGGATTTTTTCAAGTCACTGTAAACAACACAAATGATGGTCGTATGTCAAAAGGTTGTGAGTACGGTTATGCTAAAAAATGTCAAACTTTCTAATGGCCTAGGCAACATTTAGTGTTGCCTAGGTCAGAAATATATATAACAACTCTTGCATAACAATGGGCTCTGATGGCCTAAAATACGTCCTGTATGGCTCTAAAAAATAATTATGGACATGTAATAACTCCGAAAAATATCTACATTCAAAACCTAAGTAAACTTATTTAATCTCCACCGGGGTACGCTACTAAAGCGCAAAGAAATGGTTCGATTTTGGACACTTTCAATTTCGTCCAGCTACAATGAGAGTATTTAGCGCGTCCTATTTAACAGTACCTTTTTAACTGTTGACAGCCCACAAAAAATTGCGATTTGTTAAGCAACTGAACAAAGAAGGTTTTTGATAATTTGCGGACATGGCTAGATCGTATTAAAACGACGATCAGTATACTTTACTCCGATCAATATCATTTTCATTTTAGTAGTAGGGACCATAAAAATTAAAAAAAAAAACTTTTATATTTGTAATCCATGGTGAAGGGTACAAAGGATTCTGCCTGGCCAAAGTTAACGACGTCATTACATGTTTCTTAAATTGAACTGAGAGTGGAGTCGACCTCATGGACTCTTGGAGCTCCAAAAAACGGAAGATTTCGGACACATTTCATAGACTTTTAAAAACTCTTCTGAAACACGACTATAACGGTCCATCTTTAATAAAGCCTATACAAACCCCTCTTTGGTCTTTGTATGAAATTTTAAACCTTAATACTTTCGGATTTTATGGGTTTAGTATGACGCAAGAGACCTCAAATGAATGCTTGAAGCCTTTGTTACAGGTATGTGTTAAGAAAAATATTCCTCCATATCGGTCATATTTTGTCACAGTGGGCTATTTTCAAAAAAAACTTTGAAAAAAATTAAAATTTTATTATTAAATGAGCCGCTTCGCAATGTGTTTACGGTTCAGTAAAATAAATACGTGTTTCGATAGAAGTTTTGATAAAATTTGAGTAATATAAGTATATATAAAAATAAAAATAGTTTTGCTAAATTTAGGTGACGCTTCCCATGTCCGAAAATCTGATCAATTTAAACATGGACATCGACAAAAACACAAATCTAGATATGGCCTTACTTTTAAAATTGTGGTTAAATTTAAAGCTGTTCCAGCCATTTCTTTACGCCTGATTCGGAAAATCATTTCCATACTTAGGCAAAAAGGTAAAACCGGATTGTTGGTTTTTTTATTTTTTAAAAAACCGTCAGTCGGTATTTTTTTCTACGGTTTCGGAAAAACCCCGAAATGCCGATTTTCTGAAGGCCCCGGATTTTTTGGGCACTCTTTTCTTAACTAACTAAGGAGCGCTACAAAGATTCGATCAAAAAGAAGAGCTCAGTTGTTACAAATTCTAATATCAAAGTAAAAAGGCTACAATATTTTAGTAGAAGTCGTTATCTCAAAATAATGTGTTTTCTTGGCCCGGATACATTTCAGTCAAAGAAATAGTAGCAGTCTCAACATTCTAGCTTTGTGTGTATTTCTTCAAATACTAAATCATGATTTCAATGACCATCTAGACAGACACCTGAGTACATTTTCCATGAAATTGATGCAACTCGATTTTGTTCTTTACAATTTAATTTAGATTACAATCGAACAAATGACCTTTAACGGCAACAGCGAGGCGATAGCATCCATTAAAACGCTGCTCGATGTATCTCCAACGGATCGCTGATCGTTTGGAACAAAACGTCAGGCAGTCAGTCGGCGACAGCACCATATGAACTTCAACTTGACATCCAGATAACAGTTAGTTTAAACAGCATAATCATCGCCATTAACACTTTGCTCACCATTAAAAAAACATGAAAAAAAGAAGCAAAAACACCGCATGAAAACTAACAAATTCAAAACTGAGACTCTTGCTTCCGAAATGGAATAGTTGAGGCTGATAATGAATATTTCGGTAGTAGCAATCAATTTTTTTGCACTAAACATTCGCACGATGTTTTATTTTATTTGTTTTATGTGTGTAGAAGTTGTTGAAACTAATTCAACGACGACATTTATGGAAGATGTTCACCGAAATTGCAATAATTCTCGTTGCCAGCGGGCAGAGGCGGGCAAATGAAGAGCATAAACGTGATGTGATGAATGTTCATGATTAGGCGACGACTGACTCCAAATACATCATCGATCGACAACTGGCCTGTACCATCGAACTGCGCTGTCTGCCTGTCTGGCATACAACGCAAATGACAAGCGCACCATCGAATGTCAGAGTTCAGCTGCGACCTGGCAGATGCTGTTGTTTGTTTGCACTTTTCCAATTGTATCGCAGTTTTTCTTTTTGTCTTTTGCAAATGTTTTGATTTATTTGGCGTTTTTTCTCTTTCTGCATAGAATGGCAACCTAAGTTATGAAGTTTTATACGAACGAACTTTAAGTTGTCAAAAGACACATTAAATTATTGCAATGGGATCGACCACATGGCGAATGTTTGTAATCAATGATGTGAAAACATGCAACGATTTGTTGAGACTTAGTCATCATAGCTCTCCACCATGGTTACCGTACTGCACTAGAGTGTGGAAACTACTGGTCAATTTGCGAAAATATAAATGTGAACGATACAAGTTTCAATTCAAGAAAATTGTATTTTATAAAATGGGTTCAGTTACTGGATATACATATGTAATACTCTCAAGAAACGGGTAAAACTTTAAAAATGTTTACCCACTTACTGGGTCGTACTGTTGTAGCCAGCTACGAACGGCTAATGTATTTTATTCAGAAGCTTAGAGATAAATCTCTTACAAATAAATCGTCGGCATTTACGATGACGGATAACCCGCCGCTGAAAACTCTTATTCGAAGTTAAAAGAAAGATTTGATCGGGCGTTAATTGTTCATGCTAACCACGGCGTCCCACGTTAACGTTGATGACTCTGTTTCATAAGAAATAGAAATATTTTCTCTGTCAAATAAAACAATATTACAACTATGTTGAAATCAATTTTTTGAGTATTTAAATAGAAACTAGGATATGGACTAAACCTTACATGCGTAGAACTTCGACTTGAGGAAACTCCTCCAGGAAAAATAGGAAAATTTCCTGTGAAAATTCCATGCTGATTTCTGCTATAATCCTAGAACGTACACGCACAGATTTTCACAGACACACACAAAATCCGTACACACAGAAAAAAAATCTTTAATACCTATTATATTTTATAGTATATACTAACAGTAAATCTTTGTTTACGACGGAAACATATTTTCAAATCCTCAAAAAATTTATAAAAACAAAAAAAAAATGGTCAGACAGTCTAAGTTTCTTGGGTTACACTGTTAATGCTTCTAAACGATACTTCCATATAAATAAACAAACTAGTATAATTAGAAATATTTTCCAAAATATAGAAACAGGCTTAACTGTAATTTAGCGACGTGATCAGAAATTTCGCCATAGATACGAGGGCGGTTCGGAAAGTTCTTAGCCTATCAATGATAGAGAATAGTTAGTTTATCAAAAATATTTTTATTTTTCAATATAATCTCCTGAAACTTCAATACACTTAGTCCAACACTTATCTAGCAATTCTATCCCTTGATTAAATAGTTTTCCTCAAGGTCTTAAAAATAGTGGTTTACAACTGTAATTGCATCTTCATTTGAGGTAAAACGCTTGCCAGCAAGGATTTTTTTTAAATTTGGGAACAGGTAAAAATCACTGGGAGCTAAATCAGGAGAATAATGTGGGTGGTCAAGCAACTCGTACTTTAATTCGTTGATTTTAGCCATTGTTAAAACTCTTGTGCGTTGGAGCGTTGTCTTGATGAAAAATTATTTTTTTGTGTTGTATGCCAGGACGTTTTTCTCGAATTTGTACATTTAATTGATCTAAAAGGTTGCAATAGTACTCTGAATATATTGTTTTACCCTTTTGCAGATAGTCAATCAATAAAATACCTTTGAAGTCCCAAAAAACCGTTGCCATAACCTTACCAGCCGATTTAATTGTTTTTGCCTTCTTTGGGGCACTTCCTCCAGCTTCAGTCCATTGTTTGGATTGTTCTTTTGTCTCTGGAGTATAGTGGTGGATCCATGTCTCATCAACAGTTATGAAACGACGCTTAAAATCCATTTTATTTCGCTGAAAACGATCCAAACAAGCTTGAGAAATGTTCATTCTTATGCGTTTTTGGACGACTGTTAACAAGTCCGGCACCCATCTTGCAGAAAGCTTTTTCATCTGTAGTTCTTCATGCAAAATTAAATGGACTCGATCATTTGAGATGTCCATGATATTAGCTATTTCACGCACTTTTATTCGTCGATCATTTAATACCATATCATGCACTTAGGCTACAATTTCTGTTGTTGTTGCTGTTTTTGGACGTCCACTACGTGGTTCATCTTCAATGCTTGTACGACCACGTTTAAATTCAGCAACCCAATTGTTTACTGTTGCATATGAAGGAGCACTTTCACCTAACACATTGACAATATCATTATGAATTTCTTGTCCCGATAAACCTTTTTTATGTAAATATTTAATGACACCACGCATTTCTAATTTTTCCATTGTAAAAAAATCGCGGATGCGTCTTTTGTGAACACCTGTTTCTATATGAAGAAGTTGCCAGATCGAAACAAAATTTAACATGTGTTCATAGCAGAGATGGAAGTTTCCAAAACACTTAACTTTTTTCTGTTTAAACCGCGCTTTTTGTGCTAGGCTAAGAAGTTTTCGAACCGCCCTCGTAGAGCATCTTATTATTCAAAACAAATTATTTTTTTTTGTTTTTTTTCCATAGTTACGGCCACTTAAATCTTGACAATATTGTTAATATCTTAATTAATTTTTTTCCGAATAGGGCATCACTGCGAAGCTTATCAAAACATCTATTTAAAGACGTATTTATTTAACTTATCAGTTGACCCATTGCAGCGCGGTAAAATGAGATATTTTTTCGAAAGTACTTAAACCCAACAATCTATAACAAGAACCAATACTCGTACATGTACAAATTCAGTTCCAATAATCATCAACCGAAAGTGTCAGTTCTTTCTACGGAACATTGCTGTCTTCCCAATCAACATTCTAATACATGGATAGTACGTGCAACCACTTACATTCGGTTGGCAAAAAATTCGGTTGTGGCAACATATCTGTTCTCTGTGTGAACCAGCATAGCAAAATTTTTAGTTTAGCCCAAAAATGCATTTACACCTAAAAAAAAACAAAAAAGGGTAGCATCCATTTTTACGATTATAAAGAAGCAACTTTTAAACTTTTTTAACAAAAGGTAAAAAATTAAGTACGCACAGAGAACAATTTCGTTGCCACAACCGAATGTTTTGGCAACCAAATGATTGAGGTTACACGCACCTCAAGTATTTCATCAGTACAAGCGAATGTTAGTTGGTGATCTGTAGTTTTTAGTAAGTAGAACTAAAGTATCGGTACAACATAAGAAGAGACAAAAACTGTTTGCTTGCTCACTTCACGTGCTCTAAAACAGAGGGAGGGTCGTGTCGACGAAAGTTGGAAGATATGATGCTATATGATGCTTTGACTGGAAAAACATTTGGTTTAATCGATCGAAAGTCAGTAATAACCATTTTCAAAAACACTTATACAATTTCTTTAAAAAGGACACGCCCCCACTAAGAATAATTGGACAAAATATGTTCACTCTTTCGAACAAATTACACCCCAATCATAGAGATAAGATATTAAAATATTCTACGAAAATAAACGTCTACGATTTCGTTTAAGACATCAAAAATTCGAAAAAGGCATACTGACTCATTGTCAATATCTGCTTAAAATTCCTTAATATCCTATTTGAAACAAACGGAAAACTTTTATTAAATCAAGAACGATATAGTTCTTATACTAACTAACTAGGACCAACAGTTTAATGAGGGCTTCCAATGGCAAATACATTTTATAAAGACCTACATATTACACAACTTTGAAGCTCGTACTTCTTAAATCGCCGGAATTTTTACTTTCAATCTATATGAATACATATGAGATTTTAATTTTATGGCTGAGATTATATATTCTAAGACTAGGGATCAAACTCATGTAGCCTTGGTTCTCTGAACAAGCCACAAATTCTTACTTACTTAAGATGGCTCTACCAACCGTTTCTAGTCTTAGCCTGTTGCATAAATGACCACGAAGCACTTCGGTCTTGTGAGTGCTGTCTTAAGTTTGTAATACCAAGGATTCTCACATCTTCTTCAACTTGGTCCTACCCCAGGAGTCCCGGTCTGCCCTGTCTGCGTTTTCCGTGGTAGTTGTCATCCAAAGCTTTTCTGGCTGGAGCATTCGTTTCAATTTGCTTTACTACATTCATGTCGTGATACAGTTCGTGCAGCGCACAGTTCGTTCGACGTCTATACTTATACTCTACATTCAACCAGATGGGCCCGTATTTTTAAGAGATCTTTCTCTCAAAAACACCCAACACTGCTTCATCCGTTTTCCTATGTACCCATGTTTGGGCGCCAAATAGAAGCACAGGTAGTATCAGCGTGTTGAACAACGTTATTTTCTGTTTTTACACGTTTTCATGTAATGGTCCCTACAACCATAGTATGATCCCACTCAACCATACTATAGTCTCTAAAATGTTTTATAAGGATTGAGGTGTGTTGTTTTTCAACAACAGAGATTTTTTATGAGTTAATTAGTTAAAAATATATTGAAATCAAAATAATAGTAGTATTTATTTAACAATAGAAAAAACCCGATTAAAAAAACGCAAGTGTTTCATTTATTAAAAACAATTCAGTTATATAAATTTAAAGCAGTTTGTTTTCAAAAATTTTAATTTATAGATAAAAAGTCGATTTTTGCTGTAGATTTGTAAAAATAACATTGTTCTTAAAACCATACTCAAATTAATAGAACTTACATCACACTGTATGATTGCCTTAATCATGTTATTGTAAACATGAAAACCAAAAAAAAACAATATTTTCGTTACACCAACCATATTTATAAGTATATTGTTTCTACACAATATTTTGAATTTTAAATTTGGCAATAATACTTTTGTTACAATTCAACAGAATTATTATTGCCGCAGCACGATTGCGTTCCAAAGTTGTCAAAATTAAATACAAAAAACCATGGTCACGACAAACATAGTTTTATTGCAGAAAACATATAATTGTCGACGTGACTAATGCTAACCGTATATTTTCTCTGCGCGTGCTTACTGACTAGGACCGAAAGGATAAAGCTTTTTATAGATAAGCTTTCACATTTCTTAGAGATTTACATACTCCTATCTCTTACTCTAAAAGTACGAGTAGCCGGCATTCAAGGAGAGAGAAAAATATGCCACTGAACATTTTTTTAAATGTCCTTATCTAGATTTTAATCAGTACATTTACTAAAACAGCACATAAGATCCGAACGGTCCAACAAAGAATAAAGTACAATCCTCTGCAAAATAGGTCACTGAAATTTTTTTTAAATGTTCTTATCTGAATTTGAACCTGAGTTTACTTCATGTACATTTACCAAAACAGCACGAAAGATCCGAACGATCCAATCTAATGCAACAAAGAATAAATTGCACTCTTCAGTCTGCTGTAGAGCACGTACAAAATATTTAAGATCAATTGAAGAGCAAAGATTCATTCAATCATGTAACATTTATGTTGTTCTTGCATTCGGTCGCTTGTCGGTTTGTTTATTTTGATATGCAGCAATGACCTCTGAAATATTTCTGTGTTTTTTTCCCATTCAATATTATTGTTCTCGTATACATACCGAGCTATCCACTTAGACGTGTGTTCAAATGCATTCTACGATATTACGAGTATTATATTCTTTGCCATGTAATGTCATTTCTTGATTTACGGATTGCACACCATTTCCATTCGTAATGGAAAAAACGCATTGGGTTTTAACCAAAGATGAAACTGGTTACCCTTAAATCGCATGGCGGAAAACGTTGGAAAGATATTGCTAATTATGAGTATAGGTCGCTTGTGCTGTGGGAAGCTGGGCAAAAAGGTATTTAATTTGTGGCTTGTATGGTGGTAGAATCTCAAATCGGGAGAATGATTTGCATGAGGGCTATCGGAAGATATGGTCCGATATGGCTTCATGAAAATCAGAAAACTGTCCAATAATTCGAAAACTTTAAAGAGCGTTTTCATATGCCAATTTTACGTACAATCGATACTTTTACCATTGGGTAACCCACTTAACTTCCAAAAATTCGTTGGGTAATAATATTCGAAAAGCACCATACAGTTATTGGGTATATGGTTGCAGCACAACAATATTATGATGCTCATAACAATAGAATGATTCACATGCAACTATACTAAGATCCCTGCAACCAAATTATGATTTCCACTCAACCATACTACCACCACAGCCATATTATAATCCTCACGGCCATAGTATGATTCACATACACCCGTTGATTGATCCTTACAATCATACTATATTTGACATACAACCATTGTATGATCCCTACAACCATAGTATGCTCCCACCCAATCACTTGAGTTATGATGTTATTTAACAAAATAGTTTTGTTTAAGTAAATTATAAGAAATACATTTAGTTTAAATAATAGGTTTTCACTATTTAACAATAGACAAAATCCGTATTAAAACGTAAGTGTTTCGTTTATTAAAAACATTTCAGTTAAGCAGGGTGGGCAATTTAACATTTTAAATTAGAATCGACTGTAAAAAAATACTGACAACTTATTTCAAAGTGCTGGTTTTATAGGTAAGGTTTAACTTTGTCATTTAATAATGAAATACATTATCATTCATATGACCACACGTAAAAAAAATATGGTTGGGATAACAATATTCGAAGAGCATCGTACTAATGTTGGGTATATGGTTGCGGTCTAACAATATTATGATCCTTACAACAAAAGGCTTATTCATATACAACAATAGTATTGTTACACATAACCATACTCACAACCATAGTATGATTCACACTCAATCATACTATGATCTCCACAACCATATTATGATCCTCACAACCATAGTATGTTTTTCATACAACCATAGTTTGATCCTAACAACCAGAATATGATTCACATGCAACCATGTTATGATCCCTACAACCATAGTATGATCACACAATTATACTATGATCCCCAATATTATTTATTAGAATTGGATTATGTTGTCAACAATAGATTTGAATTATGCAAATTATTTCAAAATACATTAAATTCAAAATAATAGGAGTGATTTTTTAATAGTAGAAAAAATCAATTTAAAAAAGTGTAAAAAATATTTCCGTTAAACAAAGCCAAAGCAGTTTACAATAACTAAAAAGCATATTCAAATGAAGAAAAATGACAATCATATAGTATGATTGACGTAATCATATTATTGTTAACATAAAACCGAAAAACAATACTTTTGTCGCACCAACAATATTTACATGGTTGCTATAACCATATTTTCATTTCCAAATTTAGCAATAGTAGTTGTTACATTTCAACAATATAAATATTGCGGCAATCATACTATTGTCGAAATTAAATTTAGTAAACAAGACTATGGTTGCGACGAACATACTTTTATTGCGGAGAACATATTATTATTGCCGTGACCATATATTAACCATGTTTTTTCTCTGCGTGTACGTACCAAACTGGCTCAGCAATACCTCTTCAATCCTTTTCAATCGCATGTTTTAATTCATGTTTCAACTCTTTAATTGTCTCTGTATACTTTGCGCAATATTTACCCGTAATAGCTCCCCACAGAAAATAATCCAAAGGGCTGAAATCACAGCTCTGAGGTGGCCAATTGACATCACAATTTCGACTGATTGTTGGATTTTCAAAAACAGTGTGACATATGGCCCTGCCTTGTTGAAACCAAATGTCGTCCATGCCCTTCTCTTGAGTTTTTGTTCGATGAGCATGGCGCGGTAAAGCTCACCGTTTACGTTAACGGCGGCTCCTTGATCATTTGCAAAGAAAATTGGCCCAATGATGCCAGCAGCCCAAATTCCACACCAAACAGTGACTCGTTTTGGATGCATTGGCTTCTCAATAGTCACGTATTCATCTGGGAACACATTTTTCTGTAAAATTATTCATGTCCTGCAAGCAATCTTCAGTCCATTGGGCGAAACGAAAACGCATCGGATGGTGTTCCATTTTTAAATGACAAAGTTAAACCTTTTCAATAAAACCAGAAATTTTGGAAAATTTTCAGTACTTTTTTACAGCCGACTCAAGCCTATACGAATCGAAAGTGGTTTAATAAAATTGTAATTTTCAGAAAAAATTGCCATAATCATATTATTCTTAAAATTAAACCTAAAAAAACAACAAAAACCAAATTTATATTGTTGCTACAACTACTTTATATTATCATTTTTGGCAATATACCTATTATTACATTTAAATAATATTATTACTGCCGTAACCACACTATTGTCAAAATAAAATTAAAAAAAGGAATACAATGGTTGCTACGAACAAACTCTTATTGCAAAGAACATATTATTGTTATCGTGACAATATAGTAGCCATTTAATTCCTCTGCGTGTATCTTTTATAAAAAACAAATTGAAATTCTTGTACAGGACAACTTTTTTGGCTCAATAGACATCCCTAAGCCCACGACCACGCCTTTTCTTCCATAAAATACTAACTTACATTGCAATACTTATTTCTCTCAACATTCTACTTGGACTCAAAACTCTGAAGTTCTCTCGAATCAAAGAGCTGTGCACAGTCTAATCCATTAATCTCTGCTTACGAAAAGTACGGTACAATTTGTACCTTAATAAATTTCGGTGATAAGGATACATTTACATTGGAGGGTGAATAAGATTTTTTTGATTATTAAATAACAAATAAAAAAAACGTAAAAGGTCATTTACCAGGCATTGTGAGCAAAATTCGATGATGCTGACTGTTCAAAATTGTTTCAATACAGAGCTTGTTTGGTAAAGAATCTATTTAAAAATCCATCTATGGAAACCTACTTTGTTTCCAATATTTTATTCCACTTACATAGTCACCCCATTAAGCTTTAAACGGATAAAAACTTCTCTCTCCTTTACTTGCACAAACATTTTTATGGAAATTGTGTGTTGACGGTAAAATGTCTTAATACCGTTTAACAGGCGTTTTTTTCTTATGTTTGATTTCAATTTAATGAATTGAAGATGTTTTGCCAGTAGTACGAGTAGTTTGGACTGAGCCACATTTATTTTCTTGAAGATCAACAGATGAAGAAGAACAGCGACGAGTTTAAGCGCTTGGCCTCACCTCTTAATGATGTTTCGTGTTACCAGATTTTTGTTTTCTTCTTTTGTTGTAGTTTCTTTCACGTGGAAGATGCACATTTTGCGCTGCAGCTCTACCCGGTTTCAGTGGCGCATAAAAAGTAGTAGCACGTTCAAGTCTTCGATTGTGTTTTTTGTTGCAGTCATTGGTGAGATGGTGGCATGCCGGTGCTTATTTGCGGATGACGATGACCCAGTCTGAAAACGTGCAGTTTATTATTAGCCCGCTTTGTTATTTCTTTTTTTTTGCTGATGTGTCGGAAATTCCCTTCACTTTTTCTAGTGAACCTTTTTTCTCATCTTCGCTATTTACGATAATGATGAACTTTTGGGCATGAACTTTAAATAGTTTACTGGGTACACACTTAAGAGAAGTTAGTTAGTTGCTTAAATAGTCAGTATGACTAATGTCAGCTAGCTGTGGGTTTATTTAATTATTGCAATTAAATTGCATGCTTGGAACTTGTTATTTCTCTTTGTATCATCATTCTTTTTTTTAGATTTATGCTTTTAATTTGTAATTGTAATTTTACAAAATAAAAATGTGGAATTGTGAGTGGTTTTTTATAAATGAAATGCAGAATCGGGAAACCCCGTAATAATTACCTTTTGGCGTCGTTGTAAAGATGGGAGGGCCTCATTAATGGGAAGCTCACTTGTTAGTGCGCCATTACAATGTAAACATTTTTTCTCTTTAATCGCAAAGCAACTATTTAAGGGTTTATAAGTACACAGTGCATAAAAACGGTTGGAATTACTAAAATTCAGCTGAACTGGTTGACTTTCCGATACAATTACAAAATGTTTTGTTTTTTATAACGGGTGATTTTTTAAGAGCTTGATAACTTTTTTTTAAAAAAAACGCATAAAATTTGCAAAATCTCATCGGTTCTTTATTTGAAACGTTAGATTGGTCCATGACATTTACTTTTTGAAGATAATTTCATTTAAATGTTGACCGCGGCTGCGTCTTAGGTGGTCCACTCGGAAAGTCCAATTTTGGGCAACTTTTTCGAGCATTTCGGCCGGAATAGCCCGAATTTCTTCGGAAATGTTGTCTTCCAAAGCTGGAATAGTTGCTGGCTTATTTCTGTAGACTTTAGATTTGACGTAGCCCCACAAAAAATAGTCTAAAGGCGTCAAATCGCATGATCTTGGTGGCCAACTTACCGGTCCATTTCTTGAGATGAATTGTTCTCCGAAGTTTTCCCTCAAAATGGCCATAGAATCGCGAGCTGTGTGGCATGTAGCGCCATCTTGTTGAAACCACATGTCAACCAAGTTCAGTTCTTCCATTTTTGGCAACAAAAAGTTTGTTAGCATCGAACGATAGCGATCGCCATTCACCGTAACGTTGCGTCCAACAGCATCTTTGAAAAAATACGGTCCAATGATTCCACCAGCGTACAAACCACACCAAACAGTGCATTTTTTGGGATGCATGGGCAGTTCTTGAACGGCTTCTGGTTGCTCTTCACTCCAAATGCGGCAATTTTGTTTATTTACGTAGCCATTCAACCAGAAATGAGCCTCATCGCTGAACAAAATTTGTCGATAAACACATTTCGAACCGAACACTGATTTTGGTAATAAAATTCAATGATTTGCAAGCGTTGCTCGTTAGTAAGTCTATTCATGATGAAATGTCAAAGCATACTGAGCATCTTTCTCTTTGACACCATGTCTGAAATCCCACGTGATCTGTCAAATACTAATGCATGAAAATCCTAACCTCAAAAAAATCACTCTTTAAAAGTGGATATTCGGTTGGACATTTCATATAAAAATAGCTATTACAGGGTGGAACGCGGAAATTTGCTTTTTTTACACTGCAGGCTGTGGTGGCACTGTTCGGCAAAGAGAGTGGAGACAATTGATTGCAGTTCAGGAACACGTCCGCTTGGGTGAACAGCGAATCGTAAACGAAAAGCACGCTATCTCCTTTCGTGTACAATGCATGATGGCAACTGAAGGGAGCCACAGGAGATTGGAGTGGCAGACAGGAGATTTGTATTCGTCTGCCCTTCAGTTGCCATCATGCATTGTACACGATAGGAGAGATCATTTTGTGTTGAAGCGTATATTTCAAATGCGCAATCGATCATAGCAGTGCAGCTGGCTGACAGGGGATTTGTATTCGTCTGCCCTTCAGTTGCCATCATACATTGTACACGAAAGGAGAGATCATTTTATGTTGAAGCATATATTTCAAATGCGCAATCGATCATAGCAGTGCAGCGTGCATTTCGTTTACGATTCGCTGTTCACCCAAGCGGACGTGTTTTTGAACTGCAATCAATTGTAAATTGGATAACTTCATTGAGAACACCATGGTGAACGAGGTGATCTGAGAGACGGCTTACAACACCACAAAACATCGTGAGAGTTAGAGCACCAGCACTACAATCTCCGAAACACTCTGCTCGGAAGCATTCACTTGCTTTTTCAGCTGGATCTTGAGGCAATGCAATTAGAGGATACATGGTTCCAACAGGATGGTGCCACTGCACCGAGGTTTACCATGAATTGTTTGAGGCATACGTTTCTTGAAAGGCTTATCTCTTTGAGGGGTGATGTGAACTGATCGGCACGCTCACCAGAGTTTGCCCTTATGCGATTGATTCCTATGGGGTTACCTGAAGTCGAAGGTGTATAGCAAGCGTCCCAATACCTTGGAACCTAATTAACAATATTGAAGCTGAAATTAACAGAATACCAGTCGACATGCTTGTTAGAGTTCATGAAAACTTCAGAAAACGTATGCAGCACCGTACATACTTAACACTCATTTTGATAAAAAGGCTTATATCAGCCCAAGCACTTGCATTTTTGACATAATGATCCATCTAAAGGTAATTTTTCAAACAAAAAAAATATTAAAATTCAAATCAAGTGTGGAATCTTTATTGGTAATTTGAAAGGACATTTTATGGCATTTATTTTTTGAAAATAATTACCTTTAAATGTTTGCAACTGTATTATGGAAATGATCAGGCTCAACGGCAAAGTCAATAAACAAAATTGCCGCATTTGGGCTGAAGAGCAACAAGAAGAGGTTCCATTGTATCCAGAGAAAACCACGGTTTGGTCCGGTTTATAATCTGGTGAAATCATCGGTGCATATTTTTTCAAAAAAGATGATGGCCGGAACGTAACCGTGAATGGTGATCGCTATCGCGACATGATATCGATCTTTATGAAATCGAAATTGAAGCCCGTAATCTTGACGACACTTGGTTTCAACAGGGCGGTGCCACTTGCCATACAGCTGATCAAACAATGGATCTATTGAGAGGTCATTTCGAAAAGCATCTAATTTTACGTTTTGGACAGGTGAGTTGGCCGCCTAGATAGAGTTATATCAGACCTTTAGACATTTCTCTTTGGGTTACGTAATGTCCAAAGTCTATGCTGTTAACCCAGCTACGATTCAGGTTTTGGAAGCTAACATTGCGCTTGTCTTTAAAGCCATAACGGTCGAAATGCTAGAACGAGTCATCCAAAATTATACCCTCAGAATGGAAACCCGGCCAACATTTGAAGGAAATTATATTCAAAAAATAAATGCCATAAAATGTCCTTTTAAATTATCTATCAAGATTCCACACTTGATTTGAATTTTTATGTGTTTTTTTTTTGTTCTGAGAAAATACCTCTAGATGGATCACCCTATATATCAATTCAAAAAATACTCTACGCTTCGATTAAAAACAGAGTCGAAATATTACCGTTCTGTCCAGTCTATATTACCTTACTTGCTACGCAGAAAAACACACACATTCTCAGTATTATATCGAACACGATATCGATGAAATTTTACGAAAACAAACTTCAAACAAAGTTTAGTATATTTAATAAAAACGGAAATTCTCTTCCACCATTCAATCAACTATTTTTATTTGTTTCGAATGAGAAACCGAAGACTAAATTATTTTTTTCGAACGAAAATATTCCAAAATCGGTTTTTGCACATGTTCAATATGGTACGAATAACTCGCATATGCTAATGCGAACATTCGTTACAACCCTAGTGTAAATGATTCAGACTGACTGAACGTAGCATCATAAACATTTGACCCATTCATTTTATTATATCTCAAATTCAGTATCGAAGATTTGACACAGATGTGAGTTTAAAATGCGTGGTTTATTGTTCATAGGGATCAGCGTACAAAACGTTTCGTAATGAAAATTTTAAAATCATAATTTTTAAAATAATTGCAATGTACTCCAATACGTATTTCCACAAATAATCGGCAAATAAGGTTTTATTCACATAAACCTCAACATTGGCTTAAAATGCCTTAAAATGTGTACAAGAAGTCTATTGACATTTACAAAATAAAATCTGTGGCCAACTTCATTGGCCTGTAGGTATAAGCGTCTTCTTCGCCTTCTATTTTTCAAGATTTGTATCACACCATACAATACAAACCGACATACATACGTACTTACACGTTCGTAAATCAGCATTAAACATACATTCCTTTGCGTTGCAGTTGCCGGCAGCATGAAAAACCTGTGCTGTGCAGCACATTGGCCGAATAAATATTTATGGACTGACTGTCTTTTGTTAACTCTTCTCATATCTGTATCTAAATCTTTTGTTTTTTTGCACTTCCCTTTCAGCCATTTTTGGTTACGTTACTGACGTTGGCTCATGGTGCCCGCTTAGATAATAAATATTTACCACCTCCGCCTAATGCTGCCACAGCTGGAGGCGGTCCCGGCCTGCAAGGACCTGGAAGTGGTGGTGGAGGTCCCGGTGGACCAGGTGGTGCAGGTGGTTACGGTGGAGGTGGTGGCGGCGGAGGAGGAGGAGGATTTGGCGGCGGAGGCGGTGGAGGAGGCAACAATGGCCTAGGTGGTTTCTCAGGCGCTGGTGGCCCCAGCAGACCTTTTGGTCCGCCCGGTGGCGGTGCGGGTGGCGTTAGACCTGGTGCTCCTTCGGGACCCTCGGCGCCGTCCGGACCCGTTATTCCCATTCTTTCGTTTGTTAATGAAAATGATGGTGATGGCAATTATCGCTTCAGCTATGAAACGGGCAATGGCATAAAGGCCCAAGAGGAGGGTACGATTAAAAACAGGGGTTCCGACAATCAAATTCCCTCTGTTATGGGTACCTATTCGTACACTGCTCCGGACGGTCAAGTAATTGAAGTCGCCTATACGGCTGATGAAAATGGCTTCCAGCCTTCTGGTGATTTGCTGCCCACTCCGCCACCGATACCGGAAGCGATTGCAAAAGCTTTAGCTGCACAAGGTATACAGCCGGCTCCAGGTGGTGGCTTCATAGGCGGCGGTGGTGGTGGAGGATCCGGCGGTGGTGCTGGCGGTGGAGGTGGTTATGGTGGCGGAGCTGGTCGTGGTGGAGGCGTCGGTGGCGGTGGTGGCACTGGAAGTAAGTGCTCGAAATATATTTTGAAGAACTGTTATCAGGAGTTTTTAATATTTTGTCAGGTTTTGGTGGAGCAGGCGGTGGTGCAGGTGCTGGCGGATATGGTGGTGGCGCAGGAGGTGCTGGCGGTAGAGGAGGCGGCGCCGGCGGTGGTGCTGGTGGCGGTGCTGGTACTGGCAGCGGTGGCGGAGGAGGCTATAGCGGTGGTGCTGGTGCCGGAGGCGCAGGTGGTTATGGAGGCGGCGCCGGTGGTTCTGGAGGAAGAGGAGGAGGTGCTGGCGGTGGAGCTGGGGCTGGAGGAGCTGGTGGTTTCGGAGGAGGCGCAGGTGGTGCAGGTGGTAGAGGAGGTGGCGCTGGAGGTGCTGGTGGTTATGGCGCTGGCGCTGGTGGTGCGGGAGGTAGAGGTGGAGGTGCTGGCGGTGGAGCCGGTGCTGGAGGAGCTGGTGGTTTCGGTGGTGGAGCTGGAGGTGCTGGCGGTAGAGGTGGTGGTGCTGGCGGTGGCGGTGGTGCTGGCAGCGGTGGCGGTTATGGTGGTTCAGCTGGTGCCGGAGGCGCAGGCGGTTATGGTGGCGGTGCCGGTGCTGGTGGTGCAGGAGGAAGAGGAGGAGGTGCTGGCGGTGGAGCCGGTGCTGGAGGAGCTGGTGGTTATGGTGGTGGCGCTGGAGGAGCAGGCGGTGCTGGTGGTAGAGGAGGAGGTGCTGGCACTGGTGGTGGTGGAGGATATGGTGGTGGTTCTGGAGCGGGAGGAGCTGGTGGTTTTGGTGGTGGCGCAGGAGGTGCTGGCGGTAAAGGTGGTGGTTCAGGAGCTGGAGCTGGTACTGGCGGCGGAGGAGGCTATGGCGGTGGTGCTGGTGCCGGAGGCGCAGGCGGTTATGGTGGCGGCGCCGGTGGTGCTGGAGGTAGAGGAGGAGGTGCTGGCGGTGGAGCCGGTGCTGGAGGAGCTGGTGGTTTCGGTGGTGGCGCTGGGGGTAAAGGTGGTAGCGCTGGAGGTGCCGGAGGTTACGGCGGTGGAGCTGGAGGCTCAGGTGGTTTTGGCGGAGGAGCTGGCGCTGGTGGTGCAGGCGGTTATGGCGGTGGAGCTGGTGGTGCCGGAGGAAAAGCTGGTGGAGCTGGAGGATTTGGTGGCGGCGCTGGAGGGGCCGGTGGTGCTGGTGGTAGAGGAGGAGGGGCTGGCACTGGTGGTGGTGGAGGATATGGTGGTGGCTCTGGAGCGGGAGGAGCTGGTGGTTTTGGTGGCGGTGCTGGTGGTGCTGGAGGTCGAGGTGGTGGCTCTGGAGGTGCTGGCGGCTTTGGCGGTGGAGCTGGCGCTGGTGGTGCAGGCGGTTATGGCGGTGGAGCTGGTGGTGCTGGTGGAAAAGCTGGTGGAGCTGGCGGATTTGGTGGCGGCGCTGGAGGAGCCGGTGGTGCTGGAGGTAAAGGAGGAGGTGCTGGCACTGGTGGAGGCTATGGTGGTGGTTCAGGAGCGGGAGGAGCTGGTGGTTTCGGTGGCGGTGCCGGTGGTGCAGGAGGTCGTGGTGGTGGCGCTGGAGGTGCTGGTGGTTTTGGCGGTGGAGCTGGCACTGGTGGTGCAGGCGGTTACGGCGGTGGAGCTGGTGCTGGAGGAAAAGCTGGTGGAGCTGGCGGATTTGGTGGCGGTTCTGGGGCTGGCGCCGGTGGTGCCGGAGGTAGAGGAGGTGGCGCTGGAGGTGGCGCTGGAGGTGGCGCTGGAGGTGGGGCCGGTGGTGGATATGGTGGCGGTGCTGGCGGAGCTGGAGGTTTTGGTGCCGGTGGTGGAGCAGGAGCTGGTGGCGCCGGTGGGCGAGGAGGAGCTGGTGGTGGTGGCTTCGGCGGTGGTGCTGGTTCTGGTGGAGCTGGCGGTTATGGAGCAGGTGGTGGAGCCGGCGCTGGTGGTGCAGGCGGTCGAGGAGGAGCTGGCGGCTTTGGCGGTGGTGCTGGTTCAGGTGGACCCGGTGGTGCCGGTCCTGGTGGTGCCGGTGGCAAAGGCGGAGCTGGCGGATTTGGTGGCGGCGCCGGTGGTCCTGGAGGTAGACCTGGCGGTGGCGCTGGTGGTTCGGGACCTCAATACGTACCCCCTCCACCTGGCCAGCCCGGTCGTGGCCATGCTAGTGGTGATTTTAACCCCCAAACTGGCTACAACTATTAAATCTCATTTATTTCGCCTCAGTTCTCAATGCAACGATATCTGCCACAAATACTCGTAGCATCTAAGCGTGTATCTCTGTATCTCTGCAAGGATATTCAAAATTATCTCTATCCCTCCTAACTACCAGAATATGTAATTTATTTTAAGTATGTACTTCCATTAATCTCATGTGAATATTTTCCATTTAAGAATCGTGAGCATGACATATAGTGAAATAAGCTAACGTTGTTTTTAAATTCAGTTTCTTCCCCAATCTTCTCAATATGGCTAGTGAGCGAACTCAAAATTTTTTAAGTGAAATTTCGTTTAAGTTTCGAAAACACAGCAGCATTTGCCAAATTCTATGTAAATATAATTAAGTTTGTGTGTAAAAAACAAATGCAAAAGAATAAAGATCTTTATAAAAAATAAAAATCATTTGCAGCAACTAGTGTATGGAAGCAGAAGGTGCAAGTAAGGATTGATTGATTGGATGATCTAAGGAGTTTAAAACCTCATGTGGCAGTCTCTTGTTACAATATATGATCGTTGTTGTTTTAGCGGCAAATTTGAGCTGAGGTGACAGCCCTTGGCCAAAACAATTGGTGATTCGGGTCAATCACGTGTATAGAACCGGATGGCCGTGTCGCGAGTTAGTTAGTCATTTAACGTTTGAAACGAGCAGTCGCTTAATATGCTCTATGGCCAAGTAATAGGATATAAGTTTCTTCACAAACTTCCTAAGGGTTTCCCAATCCATTTAATTGAGGTATTTCAACCCTGGACTTTTGCTACCAAAGAGTTGTAAGAAAAATGGAAAGGGAAAGTTTTTCGCCGTCTCGATGTTCTCTTCACTGGTGTGAATCAGCTTTCATTCGATCATCCAAATAGGACTTTAGTTTGATTAGCCATTTTTGATTGATATCATGTTTTGCCAAATGACGTATAGCCATGGATTAGATTCATATCGGCTTTCTCTCTAAATTTTGCTTTAATCGCTTGCAAAGACATTGCGATTTATCGCCTTGTTGCTTTGTTGTCACAGTTTCCTGAGAAACTTAGGACATCCTGGGTATCCTATACTTATAGTAGCATCATGTCGATTAGTAGCTGAAGCCTTCATATTGCTTCAATCTGACAGTACCCACACAGAGAAAAAAATTAGTTGGAAATCGGTAGGAACTACTAAAATTTCGTTGCAAAAACGAATACCGGTTCTAATAATGGATGAATGGATATTCGGTTCGACATACTAAGAGGTGATAAAAATGATAATCGTATTGTAGACGCAACTAATTAATCGGTCAGACCAGTGAAACGCATAAAATGTATTGAGCTGAGTTCAGTTGAACTAGATGTTGTGGCAACCAATAGTTTTGACGACATTTCGTTGTTGTAACCGAATAACGTTTGGTTTTCAGCCTAGCAGCTGGCACTTGTTTTTTGCTCAGTTTTGTTTACCATTTCATAATAAATAGACTTACTTCGGAACAACGTTGCAAATCATGATGAATGGGCTTAAAACGAGATGGCCACCGATCCTGATTTTGACAAGAAAATTTTGTTCCGAAAAGATGCTCACTTTTGGTTGCATGGGTACGTTAATAACCAATATTGTCGCATTTGGAGTAATAAAAATCCACGAGCCATTGTTAGACGACGTTACATCCTTAAAAAGTCTTTGATTGGAGTGCTTTATGGGAGGAGGGACTCATTGTTCCATATTTCTTCGAAAATGAAGCCGGCCATGATGTTACATTCAATGGGGAACGCCACAGAGGCTTGATTAATGACTTTTTTGTGTCTGAATTGGAGGATGTTGATGTGGACGACCTTTGGTTCAGCAGGACGCCGTTACATGCCATACAGCCAACGAAACAATCAATTTATTGAAGGAAACTTTTGGTGAGCGCATTATCTCCCGTCGTTGGCCAGTAATGTGGACTCCAAAATCGTGCGATTTAACACTGCTGTACTATTTTTTGTGGGGTTATGTGAAGACGCTTGTCTACGCAGATAAGCCGGAGACGATTGATGACTTGGAAGATAATATTCGTCGCGTTATTGCTGATGTGGGGCCGACATGTGGCAAAAAGTGGTCGAAAATTGGGCCTCTCTGCTGGAATTTATTCGAGCCAGCCGCGGCGGCCACTTGCTGGCCACTTTATAAAAAAGCTAAATTTTAATTATATGCGTTTTATTTCTTCTTAAAAACACACGTCTAAAAAACACCCTTTATAAGGCAACAGTTTTCTGCTTCTACTAAAATTTTAAATTTTTTCGTTAAACAAGTGCGGCAATTTGGCTTTTAGATCCACAAATTCTAAAGGTTCGGATTCTTCGTGGGTTCTACCGATACTTTAGTTACAATTACTAAACCTTACAGAGCAACAACTTACCTTCGGTTTGGTTGTACTGATTTGGTACTCAAGGTGTATGCATAGGTTGTGACAACGAATCTGTTTTCTGTGTGCAGGGACCTATATGACATCCAGGTTATCTTGAACTAACATAGTCTCGATTTCCTATTTGCATTCAATAATTATTCGCGACTTTACTACCACTGAAGACACGGTCATGATTATCGTGAAGATTTTTAGCCGTGCCGAAAAACTTTCATTTCGGTTTCTTCAAATACTCAAAAACCGTCATGTTGGTTAACCCGGTTTTTTGCTGTCGGTTTTTTGTTTGGAACGGATGGAATTTTTTTTTATACCCTGCAACACTCTGTAAAACAGGGTGCGAGGGTTGCTATTTATATTCTGGTTCCGGCAATAAAGCACTGTAATTTATCATAGGAAATGGTTTTATTGTTTTTTCAAAATATCATCCTTTAAGATCAATTCACTTTTGCATGCGCACAAACCAATTTTCGAAGCACTTTTTCCACTCCGATTGAGACACCTCCAAAACATGATTTTTGAATGCTTTAACAGCTGCTTCGGGCGATGAAAACGTTGACCGCGCATTTTTTTCTTGATGCTGGTGAATAAGAAGAAATCATTGGGTGCTTAATCAGGGCTGTACGGCGGGTGACCCACCAATTCGACGTTTTCGAATTTCTCAAAAGACTTCATGCAAACAAATTGTGGTGTCCCACTCATAATTAACCGTCCCACGTTGCTCAAGCGGAACAGTCGCCACATGACCAGTTTTGCCGAAGAAACAGGCGGCCATTTGCTTCGTAGTGCTTCTTCCACGAACAACTTTCGTTGTATTTGGCTCGTCTTCGAAGACCCACACGGCCGATTGCTGTTTTGTTTAAGGCTCATACTCATAGATCCATGATTCGTCACCTGTGACGATCTTATAAACGTCTTCTGAAGTACCGCAATCGTATTTTGTCAAAATTTCTCTGCGATTGTCAAATTGTGCGGGATCCAACGAGAACAAACCTTTTTTACGGCCAGGTGTTCATTCAATATCGAATGTATGCCCAAGGATGCCTATCGCACGGTATGTCTCAAGACGATTTTGCATTATCAGTTCACGCACGGCATCAATGTTCTCTGGCACAACGACCGTTTTTGGACGACCTTTGAGCGAGCGTCGACCACGATTGAATTCAATAAACCAGTTTTTCACAGTACTATAGGATGGTGCTTCATCGCCATACAAAGATTTAAGTTCATCGATGCACTCTTGTCCTGATAATCCACGTCGATAGTCGTGAAAAATGATCGCACGAAAATGTTCAAGAGTTAATTGCATTTGTTTGCCAAATTGATTTTTTTCAACTCACTGTAAACAACACAAATCATGGTCGTACGTCAAAACGTTCTGAGTAAGTTAATGCTAAAAATGTCAAAATTTCCAATGGAAATGTCAGACGGACCCGACAACACTTAGTATTGCCAAGGCCAGAAATATATATAGCAACCCTCTAAGAAATCTTACAGATTTACAAGAATGTATCCATACTCAGTTGAGTGAT
Source organism: Hydrotaea diabolus (assembly GCA_963513945.1). Lineage (NCBI taxonomy): Eukaryota > Metazoa > Arthropoda > Insecta > Diptera > Muscidae > Hydrotaea > Hydrotaea diabolus. Next base: position 77,516,514 of record OY740720.1, read on the forward strand.
ACGCCCGCGTTGACTAAACTAGTAGTTGACTTATCGAACTGTGGTCCAGATGATGCTTTCTTCAGTGTTTCTTTTATAAAAGGTTCTACGTTCTTGCGCTACATCGAAGACTTAATGGGAGGCCCGGAATATTTTCAACCATTCCTGCGCTCTTATTTGCAGAAATATGTCTACAAATCGGTAATAACTGATAACTTTAAAAGTGCTCTCTATGATTGTTTTATTGGCACCGACAAGAAGGATAAACTCAACGACATTGATTGGGATTTATGGTTGGCAGGTGAAGGCTTGCCTGCAATTATACCAGATTTTGATCAAACTCTTGCTTATGTTTCCAAGCAATTAGCTTTATTGTGGTGTACGAAATCATGCGCTCAAACCAATTGTCGAAGCACTTTTTCCACTCCGATTGGGACACCTCCAAAACATGGTTTTTGAACGCTGCAACAGCATCTTCTGGCGACGAAAATCGTTGACCACGCATATTTTTCTTAATGTGCGGGAATAAAATCAAGAAGTCGATTGCTGCTTTGTTTCGGGCTCATACGCATAGATCCATGATTCGTAACCTGTGACGATCTTATAAACGTCTTTTGAAGCACCGCGATCGTATTTTTCCAAAAAAATTTTGCACCAATCGAGACGAACCTTTTTTTGAGCGATTGCCAAATTGTGCGGGATCCAACGAGAACAAACCTTTTTTACGGCCAAGTGTGCGGGATCCAACGAGAACAAACCTTTTTTACGGCCAAGTGTTCATGCAATATCGAATGTATGCTGGTGGAAGAAATCCCCAAGGATGCCTCTATCTCACGGTATGCCACATGACGATCTTGCATTATCAGTTCACGCACGGCATCAATGTTCTCTGGCACAACAACAGTGTTGCATAGGCCGGAAATATATATCAACCCTCGTTTGCTGTTTTTTCTACGAGGTAAAATTGTCTTAAGACATTCGCCTGATGAAATTGGCAAACAGTGTGGGATTTGAACTAGCTTCACCAGACACAATTGCATTCGCAAAGAATTACTGTGTGGTTTCTATGTCGGAGGTGTGATTGGGCCGTAGTTTTTCGTCAATGAAAACAATCGCCATGTTCCAGTCAATGGAGAGAGCTATCGTGCCATGTTAGAAAATTATATTTGGCCAGAATTGGATGGGCTTGACATCGTCGATATGTTTCAACAATTTTAATACGAATCCAAATTTAGATTTATTTTGAAGTTTTAGTTTTATTAGGGTCCGATCCATAGTACCAAGATGTCATTATGTTTAAAAAAAGGACAACAGGTTAATTTGGATAAACGGTTACTCAAATTAATGCCGGGCTTTCTACAACCCAAATAAAGATTAATTTTTAAGATTTGGCTGAGACTGAGGTCTATCTAAGAAATCCAAGGAAAAGGAGCTAAAAAAAAACGTGGATTGACATGACCCACTTTTATAGGAGCTACACGTAAAATTCCTTAAGATTGGATGTAATATGTGGCTTGTAGAGCTAAAGACATAAAATCGGATTAACATATATGTGGGAGCATTATCTAAATCTGAACCGATTTTTTTTTTCAATTTATAGCTTCCGTTCCTGATTCAAAAAAACCTACTTTTGCCAAATTCCATGAAAATAGGACAACAATTGCGACCTATAGTTTGATTGCAGGCCTTAGATGGTCATACATGCGGACACTCAGGCGTCTTTGAATCGTACAGCTTGTGATTCTAAGCCAATCGGTACACTTATATGTGGATCTAGCTCAAATATTTTTGGTAGTTACAAACATTTGCCATGGAACTAACGTATAATATCCCGTTCAACTGAGTGGTGCAGGGTGTTAAAACACAAATATTGTGAGGGGTCCTCTTGACCTATCCACCCCTTTTTGAATAACATCCGTTTTAGAGCACCTATACATATTTCAGCAAAATTGCAACTACCTCGCTTTAATAGTGCGAACTGCAGTTTGCTTTTCACAGACAGACGAACGGACATGGCTAGATCATTTTTGATTTTTCCGACGATTCAGAATATACATACTCCTTGGGGTCTCCGACTAATATTTCGAGGTGTTGCAAACGGAATGTCCGAGTATAAAAATGGAAAATATGACAAGGGTTGGTGTGTGGTGGTTGGAGGAGAACTATCATAACTCGTATTTCTTCCATTTCAAAAGCGAAACCATGGTAAGAATCAGATTTGCATGTGTGACAGCGCATAGAGAAAGGGACCAAAGGGTAAAAAAAATCAATTTTCACTTTTTTTGATGTGGACAACATCTGAGCATCGAATGAGACCGATCCCATGTCCCAAAAGTGTTCCCTCCCAGAGATGTGCGCGTTTTGTGAAAGTGATGGTACACCAAAGATACACGTATATAAATCTTTTAAATGGCTCTCCTGAACAAAACTGGTTTTTACCCTTAGGTCCCTTTCTATTTTGCGCGTCACATATGTAACAGTTTATGTAATATGGTATTTCTTAGATAAGAATTGTATGGTTAGTGCCAGTGTAATGTATAATGATATGAAGTTTACAAAACGATCGGAATTCAAATAGTCATATATAGGGTGATCCATCTAGAGGTATTTTTTTAAAACAAATAAAATATAAAAATTCAAATTAAGTCTGGAATCTTAATTGGCAATTTGAAAGGACATTTTATGGCATTTATTTTTTGAATATAGTTTCCTTTAAATGTTGGCCGCAACTACGCCTCAGGGTTTTCTTTCTGAGGGTCCAATTTTGAATGACTCGGTCGAGCATTTTGACCGGTATGGCTTTAATGACACGCGTAATGTTGGCTTCCAAAACCTGAATCGTAGCTGGTTTATCAGCATAGACTTTCGAATTTATGTATTTCCAAAAAAAAATGGCTAAAGGTGTGATATCACTCGATCTAGGTGGCCAACTCACCTATCCAAAATGTTAAATTAGATGCTTTTCGAAATGACCTCTCAAAAGATCCATTGTAGCTGTATGGAAAGTGGCACCGTGTCCACCAAGTGTCGTCAAGATTTAGGGCTTCAATTTCAGGTAGCATAAAGGTCGATATCATGGCGCGATAGCGAGCACCATTCACGGTTACGTTCCGGCCATCATCATTTTTGAAAAAATATACACCGATGATTCCACCAGCTTATAAACCGCACCAAACCATGGTTTTCTCTGGGTATAGTGGCACCTCTTAAACCTCTTCTTGTTGCTCTTTAGCCCAAATGCAAAACAAAAAACAAAATTTTGGTCGAAACAGCGGCTCTTCCCGTTTCTCACCGAAAGCTCATTTCCATAACACAGTTGCTAACATTTGAAGCTACTTCTTTTCAAAAAAATAAATGCCATAAAATGTCCTTTCAAATTACCAATAAGGATTCCAAACTTGATTTGAATTTTTATATTTTTTTTGTTCTGGTAAAATACGTCTAGATGGATGAAAACCCGACAAACTACTAAAATACTTCAAGTAAGCGTTTTTCCTGAGGTGGACCTTGAACTCGTGTGTGTGTAGTTTTCTTTTCGCAGACATACGACAGACTTAGCTAGATCGTCTTTGATACGAGGGCTGATCATTAACTCCGTGACTTTTTCAACTTCCCTCGAAGTTATATGAAACGCAACACTGCTCCCATAAAGTACCATTCCTTAATAGACTAATGTCAAATTTTGAGAGAGTTCCTTTATTAAGTTTGTGTTTAACAGCTGTTTAAAACAAACAATCTCGTGGATTTTGTTAAAACCTTATATTTTACGGAAAAAATCCTGTCAATCAAATCAAGAAAAAGCTTAATAAATGTGAGTACTACTCTTCACCATCGATTTCAATGGTAAAAAAAGTGGTTCACTGACTTCCGTTGTGGTCGCACAAGTACAAATGACGCAAAACTTCTGGGCGGCCAATTGAGGACGCGCAAAATAGAAAGGGACCTAAGGCTAAAATCCAGTTTTGTTCAGGAGAGCCACTTTAATGATTAGGTCCCTTTCTATTTGCGCTTAGAATCGTCGACTTCACTTTCATAAAACGCGCATATCTCTGGGAGGGAACACTTTTGGGGCATGGGATCGGTCTCATTCGATGCTCAGATGTCTTCCACATCAACAAAAAAAAGTGAAAATTGATTTTTCTACCCTTAGGTCCCTTTCTCTATGCGCTGTCACATATAGTACATAGTCTCTGAGGTGTTAAAAACATTAAGCGATTATACTCGTTAACTTCATCCCAAAGAGGATCAAATATAGGGTGATCCATCTAGAGGTATTTTTTTTAGAAAAAAAAAAATATAAAAATACAAATCAAGTTTGGAATCCTTTTTGGGAAATTTGAAAGGACATTTTATGGCATTATTTTTTTGAATATAATTTCCTTCAAATGTTGGCAACTGTATTATGGAAACGATCGTTCGGTGAGAAACGGGAAGATCCGCTGTTTTCGACCAAAATTTTGTTCAGTGTTGAGGCCCATTTCTGGCGTTTTTTGTTCAGTGATGAGGCTCATTTCCGGCGTAATGGCAAAGTCAATAAACAAAATTGCCGCATATGGGCTGAAGAGCAACAAGAAGCTGGTGGAATCATCGGTGCATATTTTTTTCAAAAATGATGATGGACGGGACGTAACCGCGAATGGTACTCGCTATCGCGCCATGATATTGATCTTTATGCTACCTGAAATTGAAGCCCGTAATCTTGACGACACTTGGTTTCCACAGGACTGTGCCACTTGCCATACAGCTGCTGAAACAATAAATCTATTGAGAGGTCATTTCGAAAAGCAGCTACTTGCACGTTTTGGACAGGTGAGTTGGCCGCCTTGATCGAGTGATATCACACCTTTAGACATTTTTCTTTGGGGTCAAGTAAAGTCCAAAGTCTGTGCTGGCAAAATAGCTACGATTCAGGTTTTGGAAGCCAACATTACGCGTGTCATTAAAGCCATATCGGTCGAAATGATCGAACGAGTCATCCAAAATTCAGATTCAGAATGGAAACCCTGAGGCGTGGTTGCGGCCAACATGTAAAGGAAATTATATTCAAAAATAAATGCCATAAAATGTCCTTTCAAATTACTAATAAAGATTCCACACTTGATTTGAATTTTTATATTTTTTTCTGAAAAAGTACCCCTAGATGGATCACCCTATATAATGACGAAGTTGCATGACGTTCATTCTGTAACGAGATGAGATTCTCCTTAATATTAGGCAAAACACAAGGAATTATAATATAAATACCAATGAAATGTGTTGCAGCAAATATTCGCTACATTTTTCGATTCTAAAAATGTGTAAAAGGTCGTAAAACTATCCGTGTAAGTCGGTTAAAGTATTTTCAATCCCATCTCGTGTACATGTAACCCAGAAATATCATTGGTCCATCCTATGAGGGGAAGGAAGTATAAAAAATCAATTGATAATCACACAAAAGAATAATCATGTCATATCGTGTGCCATGGCCTTTCAAGTTTTTGTAATTGCTCCAATATGGAACTACCCTGTGCCAAAATCCAGATTATTTCAACCAGCCTAAAAGTATGCTACGCTTTTTGTATTACAAAATTAAACAAACTTGATGGATTTTCAGTACATGTATTTCATGCTTTGTTTGATAGGCTCCTACGCACCACCAGATTATGTATGATAAGAGCAATGATTAAAATAAAAAATAAACTTAAGTTATATAAACGAACATTTTGTTGTTGTTGTTACAGAGACACAAACATATTGCACTTGCGATCGGACAGACATACACACATACATATGTTGCATATATGCTTGTACGCACTTTTGAAAGGGGTGGCGGGCCCTCTGAGACTTAGGCCTTCTTCGGAGATTTTGTTGTTACCGATTTCTTAAATCGCCGATACGGATTGTAGCCGAAAGGATTCACCAACTGATTGGGCCGCGATCGAAGTTCCTGTGTGCCCAGTTGTTGTTGGCCCTGCTGTTGTTGTTGTTGCTGCTGCTGTTGCTGTTGGTCGTTTTGCTGTTGTTGCTGCTTGTTCAATTGTTGCTGCTGTTGTGTTAGATTCTGTTGCTGTTGCAAAAGGTTTGCCTGCGACTGCTGCAAATTATTGCCAAATTGTGTTGACTGGTATTGATTGGATCCGGGTTGAAATTGGGAAGCCGGCAGCTGGGATTGTGGAAAGCCGCCAAATTGCGATTCAGGCTGATATTGTCCGGAATTTTGCTGCTGTTGCAGAAATCGTTGTTGCTGCTGCAGTTGCAATGGCGTGAGTTGTGTTTGGCCTGGCCTTAAGACATTGGGAAATTGTCGAAATGGTGTTTGATACGGATTCAAGTTGGGACTGAGGCCACCTTCTTGGTAAGGCTGTGTATTTGCTATGAATTGTAGGGATTTAGCAATTGCTTCGGGAATGGGTGGCGGTGTAGGAATGTGAGCACCCTCGGCACGGAAACCTTAAAAAGAAAGGATTTCTTGTAAATCACCGAAATGATTTTAACACAAACTAACCAAAAAACTAACCATTCTCATCTGCTATATAACGCACAGTAATCGGAGTGCCCTCGGGAGATGTATACGAATAGGAGCCTTGGACAACTTGAGCCTCCACCGCTTCACCCAGACCCAAATTTTTGACATAACCCTGAGCTTGGGCAGTAGTGCCATCGCCAGCCGCATAGCCATACTGGAAGCTGCCATCATAGTTCAGTTCATTTTGATAGGCCGTAATGGGTACGAAATTCTGGGGGTTCACTGGGTTATAGTTTCGATAAACGCTCTAAAACAAAGGGATGCTTAGTAGTTCAGGTCTTTTGTTTATACTCAATCATTGTTAGTTACTTACCGGTGACAAGATCGGCGATATTGGTTGAAGCGTATTGAGCCCCGTCAATGGGTTCAATGTGTTTGGAAATAGTTGCTGTTGTGACTGCTGCTGTTGCTGTAATTGCTGACGCTGCCGTAATTGTTGCCGTTGAAACGGCTGTGTTTGTCGCTGGAAGGGTGATTGATTGAAGAGAGTGTTCTGTTGAGACTGGCATGTTTTCAGCAACACTGCTAAGGTCAACAGAAAGCCGGCTATAAACTGTAAATACCAACAAAAAAATTTGCAAGTGGGTTAATTAAATATGTACTGAGAAAAAATACTGTCAAATAATTTAAAAATAAATAAAAACGACGTTAAGCTTGGCCAGTTTGTATTCTACTTATATGTACCGCCACTTTGCTATTAAAGCGAAAAAAGTGACCTGTTTTTTCGGACTTATCGGATCATCCGTCCGGCTAAGCCCCATATTTAGGTTCGTATCAACATTTTCATTAAAGTAACAATAGTAACTATTGATCATAAAGGCAGTTTTTTGGGCCACATAAGCCGAAAGGTCCAGTATTTATGCCCTTTATTTAGATATTTAGTGTATTCCAACTGTCAGTATTCATTCTAACCATTTAACCCTAAAAAGCGCAGTGGGACCTTTATGACATAACCAATAAGAACTCAATAATTTCCGTATTTCTTTAACAAAAAGGACATTAACCAACAATAACTTTTCAGAACATTCACATCCAAAATATTGGATAGGACTTATAAGATACATTGCGCAGTCCACAGTAGTTTTGAACATTGGTGAGGGTTATTATTTCATGCAGACTTCGTATGTTCTAAGAACAACATTTCAATATACAGCACACTCTGTTGAAAGATTCATGGTTGTTGTTGTAACAACAATATATTTAATTTTGAAGTCCTGTTCGTCTATAAGGGATCTGCTTCGATATACAGGTGGAGGAAACGCGTCATTTGAACTAGATGTGTCCACAGAGACCTGGAGGTCAGCACAGTGGGCTTGACCGGACAATTGAAGAGATGCAGCACGTCATGTGGTCCCTGATGGCAGGCGGGATATTTGTCCGGAACGTTTGCATCAATTCGTGACCAAAAAGAATTGAGGCGGTTGCACCATCCAGAATCACGCGTGTCTGCCGTGGTAGTACCTTCTCCTCAAGTGAAATCTCCGGGGGATGCTCCCCTAGCACTACATTCAGATTGTAGCTGGATACTGCTGCTGCGACTTCATCAGTGTGAATATTGTTCAGACCTGCCTGATAGCTTCGATGGTCTGAAGGTTCTCTTTTGTACCGCTGGACCTCTCTCTCTAGATCATGAAGATCGTACCTGATCTGCCTGGGCGGAGTTATTCTGTCCAAGAGATGGTGGTTAGGATAACTACTGCGAAAACACCTAAGCAGGTATTGCTTAGACAGCAGGAAATTGTGTCTGCGCACGGTAAGGACCTTCGTCTCCTTATGTTGATGATCCTCAGAAGACTTAAGAAGACACCCTACCCTGTTGATGTTCTGAGGGCGACATTCTAGTAAGTTTGAATTTTCTTCTATTGCGTCGTTGTATTTGTTGTTGTTATTGTAGCGGCACATAGTACCCGGGTGACAACCTTTGGCAGAAGAAATGCTCCTTCGGGTCAATCCGGTGCTAAGAACCGGCTCACGTTCGTCGACCACACTGGCACACTGCGTAGTTCGCTACATACCGACCTATCTATCTAACGCTTTGTTGGCTCCCCAAGTACTGCCGGCAAGTGCCTTGAGGACCTAGTTCCTACTTTTGAGCTTACCGCAGATAGCTGTAGCATGTGCAGAGGATCGAAATCGGGTATTTGGTAGTCGGGATGTTGACGTCATCTACTTTCACATTGAGTGACAACCGCACCTCTGCATTTCATGCAGTAAACAGTGTGGCTGATGATTTGGAGGCGGATATTTTCATAATCCTCGAAGCGAAAAAGCGTGCTACGTAAGGTGAGGCAACAGTTGAATTTCTCGCATATGTCATATGACACTCTATGTCCTGACGCTATTAATCATCAACGTACGACAAAATTTTAACGGCGTCTGGTGGCAAGCTGCTTTGCTACGAGGTCGCTATATATATTTCTGGCACCATCGGAAAGTTTGAAATTTTTATCATAAACGAACATTTTCGTGCGATCATTTTTCACAACATTCGACATGGATTATCACGACAAGAGTGCATCGATGAACTTAAATCTTCATACGGCGATGAAGCACCATCCTACAGCCCTGTGAAAAATTGGTTTAATAAATTCTACCGTGGTCGACGCTCGCTCAAAGACGAGGGTCGTGAAGGTCGGCCAAAAACGGCCGTTGTGCCAGAGAACATTGATGCCGTGCGTGAACTGATAATGCAAGATCGTCATGTGACATACCGTAAGATAGAGGCATCCTTAGGCATTTCTCCAACAAGCATTCATTCGATATTGCCTGAACACCTGGCCGTAAAAAAAGTTTGTTCTCGTTGGATACTGCACAATTTGGCATTTGCTCAAAGAAAGGCTCATGTCGATTGGTGCAAAGAAATTTTGAAAAAATACTATCGCGGTGCTTAAGATGATGTTTATAAGATCGTCACAGGTGACGAATCATGGATCTATGCGTTTGAGCCCGAAACAAAACAGCAATCGACCGTGTGGGTCTTCGAAGTCGAGGCAACTCCAACGAAAGTTGTTCGTTGAAGAAGCATTTCGAAGCAAATGATCGCCTGTTTCTTCGGCAAAACTGGTCACGAGAGCCTTTTTTGAGCGATTGTCAAATTGTGCGGGATTCAACGAGAACAAACCTTTTTTACGGCCAGGTGTTTATGCAATATCAAATGTATGCTGGTGGAAGAAATGCCCAAGGATGCCTCTATGTCACGGTATGTCACATGACCATTTTGCATTATCAGTTCCCGAACGGCATCAATGTTTCCTGGCACAAAGGCCGTTTTTGGACGACCTTCGTCTTAAAATATAATATATAATTTTATAGCAACCCTCGTATAATATTATTGTTAACATTAAACCCAAGAAACGATACTTTTGTCGCACCAAACATACTCTTATTTTTGCTACAACAATATTTTCATTTTTAAATTTTGGAATAATACTATTGTTACATTTCAACAATATTAATATTGCAGCAATCATACTATTGTCAGAATTCAATATTATGGTTGCGATGAACATACTTTTATTGCGGAGAACATACCATTATTGCGGTGACCATATAGTAACCATATTTTTTCTCTGCGTGTATTTCTAATACACTAAATCAATTCAATGAGTAAAAGGCTGGTTGGAAGCACACAAAAAAGCTATTGATGAGTCGTCCCAACGACGAAAAACGTCTACCTAGCGATGTTGTGCCCGCTAGGTATTCCCGTAGTTACTTATGCTTCCACATTTTAACCCCCTTAATATCTCTAGTATAGGCAACCGTGTTGTACCTATGGGCTCCTGTAGCCTTATAAATGGCGGTCGGGATCTTTTAAAAGAAGCGGAATGTACTGAAATTCAAATTAAATCAAATTTTAAAAGGAATCGAAATATTTTATTTTACTTTTTTTAAGATAAAGTTTTGAAATCATTGTTCCTTGGATACCAAACACTGTTTTGTGATTAAAACTGAATACTGGTCGAGCCCTAGTGCACGATGTTAATTGGGACTCACTTTTAATGCAAAGTGCTGATATTTTTGGTCAGCATAGTCGACCGAATGCGTTCACAATCGGGAGAATTTCAGCAAACCTGGAGGAAGTGTGGAAACACCTGTGCTTGCTCGCCCAGTTTGTTCAGCGGAAAACATTGATGTTGTTCGCGATAAAGTGACAGAAAAGCCTCGACTCGTGAATTTGGATCGCTCTGACGAGATGATGAGACGAAATTTTTGGTACGAGAAATTGAGGATATGGAACTAGACGATATGTGGTTCTATTAGGATGGTGTCACTTGCCACACAGCCAACGAAACAATTGCTATTTTCTCAAGGAATTCAATGGCCATGTTATCTCACGTCGTGGCTATGATAATTGGCTGCCACAATCATGTACTTGACACCGTTGGACTTCTTTCTTTGGCGATATTTAAAAGAAAAAGTGTATGTCAATAAGCCAAGTACAATTTCAGAGCTAAAGGATGAGATGATTCGGCACATTAACTACATTGAATTTTCATTATGCCTTAGAGTCATTGAAAATTTGGACCATGGAATTGAGGTAAGGCACCGAAACCGTAGATAGCATTTAGCCCATATTTTCTTTAAGACATAATTGCCATAGATTTTTCTATCGTAATATATATAAATATTTATATAATTCTCTAAAAACTTTTTGTATTATTTTACAATTAACATCGTGCGTTTTAGTTGGGCCAACCTTTATTCAAGCAAATTGCTCTAATATCTTAAATACAAACAAGGTGACTTATGAAAGCCACTACCAAAAAAATGTCACAACTTTTTTTCTATTCAATGAATCTGGTTAAGTTTTTATTAATTTGCAGATTGCTTTTTAGATTTAACAAAAATGAATAACTGGGACACTGAAACAATAATTTGGATTGTCCGCCGCTATCACGCACTGGAGTCCATAGTTTCGGTTAAAAGAGAGTATAGGCGCACGTTTGGCGGCAATCATCCGAGCAGATTGACCATAATAAGACTAACAATTTTTGCTGAACATGGAACAATCAACAGAAGACCTTACCATCGAAACCCTTCAGTTCGGACGGAGCAAACAATCGCTGCTGTAGCTGCTGCCATACAAAACAATCCAAGAGTTTCGACAAAAAGCTTATCTGCTAAAAGGGGTATAAGCAGACAGTCGTCAATTTTGCACAAAATCTTTTCTTTTTTTCCCATATAAAATTCAAATGGCCAACAAACTGAAAGCAGCACACTTCCCAATTCGCTTTGAAGAGGACGGAAACATGCTGAACTGTCTTTTCTTGTCTGACGAGGCCTATTTCGATTTAAACGGCAACATACGAGTAAACAAACAAATCTATCGAATATGGAGTGCTTCCAACCCACAGATACTCCATGAGACGGAATTCCATCCACTTGGTGTGACTATGTGGTGTGCAGTTTCATCACGCTGCTTTGTCGGGACCTACTTCTTCGAAGAAAACGGTCACACCGTTACGGCTACTGGAGACCGTTACTTGGGCATGTTTAGAGAGCTTTTCTATCCAGAATTACGGCTACTGAGATTTTCTTTGTAGTCTGTGTGGTTGAAATAATCATCGTCGACCCAACAATGTATATATATTCTTGATCCTCGTAAAATTCTATGACGATCTAGCCATGTTGTCCAGCTGTCCGGCTGTCCGTCTGTTGAAAACAAGATAGAGCCTGCACGAAAACAGCTAGAGAGCTGAAATTTGGCACAAATATGTATAGTTAACCTAGCATGGTATTTATAACCTAGCATGGTATTGAAAATGGGCTATATAGCTTTACGGGAAGTTGGTGTTGGAGACCCTCAAACGACACTACCTTATGAAAATTAGTTTTTTTATTTGGATATATCCGTCCAGTTTCTTGAGCAAAATCAATGAAGTTTTGCAAATAATAATGTCTATATAGGCGCAATTATCTATGTAAAAATGGTTTAGATTGGGCCACCATTTCTTGTACCTCCCATACAAACGGCCTTATGGGCCTTGAGAATTAATATGACTATAACTCACCATATACTAAACCTATCGAAATGAAATTTTACACATCAAGATTTCTATATACAACACACTTCTACGCTGAATTCGGTTGAGATCGGAAAAGTCCTACTGGTACCTCCCACACTAACGGTCTTATGGGCCTTGAAAAATAATATGACAATAACTCACCACACACTTGACCTATCGAGACGAAATTTTCTACATAAAGTTTTTTATATAGAACACACCTCTGCGCCAAATTCTGTTGAGATCGGAAAGTCCTACCTCCCACACAAACGGTCTCATGGGCTTTGAGAAATAAAAAGATGATAACTCACCTCAAGCTTGACCTATCGAAATGAAATTTTGCACATAAAGATTTCTATATAGAACACACTTCCGCATCAAATTTGATTTTATTTGGGAATCTGGTGGAGGGTATCCAAAGTTCGGCACAGCCAAACTTAACATTTTTTACTTGTTCTTGTAAGGTTATTGCAAACAGGAAGTCAACAAAGAAAAACCAACAAATTTGAGTGAATCCGTTCGAGAAACAATTGCGGCTTTTTCTGTCTCAACTCTCCAACTTTTTGGTAAGGTGCCGCACATGCATCAACGAGCAGGGGGATAATGAAATTCCATTATGTTTAAAACTAATTAGGCTTTCGTTTAATAAATTGAATGAGATTTAACATGAATAAAAGAAAAATGAATTCCATACACTAAAAAACGCAGTATTCATCAGCCACCCTGCCCAAAAATAGTACTTATGACCAAAGCAAGCAACTAATATGAAATATGGATAGTCAATTTAAAGAAACTTTTATTACAAACACTACAAATATTTAACTGATATTTGTGCTCGACTTATGGCCCACCGAAATGGTGCCCAATCGTAAATATGGGCATGCTGGTATTTCAATTAAACCTAATTTCCCTGCGACTTCGAATACATATAAATTTATTTTGAAATTTAAACTAAGACTCGAACTGAGTACCAAAGTATAAATCTTTTGGTCAAAACAAGTGACCATTTATATGTACGGCCAAATTTCACTGCCATTGGATTTTTGGATATATTTTTTGATTTGGCTGGATTTATTTTTTAAATGTGGCTAAGAATTGGGTTTCGGGCTACAGTGTTTGTAAATAAGATAATTCCCATTTCTGAAATTTTAAAAACGAATTCATGGCGTAGGGTTTATTAGATTCTGTCTGCCGTTTTATATTTTCTTTTTAAGGAACAAATCACCAATTTCAAATTTTGACCCGATGCTTTTTGACCTCAAAGGTTTAACATCAAACAACACACAATTTATTCTTTCAGTTTTGCAAATTTTATGAATGTCTTGTTTTTTTGTTTTTGTAATTGCCTTTACCCGATATCGAATTTTCTCCATTTTTCTCACGTTACACCGAACAATTCGCAAATAATTCACCGCAATTTTTCCGTTCAGTTGTCACTGCACTCACTCGTTGTTGTTGTTGTTTTGCAACTGATTCGCAAGGCGGAAAACAAACAACACCAAAACCGACAACTTCGACAAATTTGTTGCACTCTACTCCCGTATTTATTTCACGCTCGACTAACGAATGCCTTTGGGCATGGGACAGAATAGAACACACAAACACTGCCAACAAATCGGATGACCCAAGATGCACTTCAAGTCAACGATGTTGTGCAATAATCGCTTTTAAGTCTCCAAATAAACTAATTGTGGAAGACCGAATACGCCGCGTATTTATACAAACGATGATGCCCCGGGCGAGAAACGCACCTTAAAACAAACATACGCACCACCATCGCCGCCACCGCCAGCAGCTGGCAGCGAGGTGCTATATCTTGGATTGGAGTGGAGCAGTGCAAGTGTAGCCATTCATTGTTCTTGCCAGTGGAGCATTCCATCGCTGCGTTGTAATGAGGCGGGAGATGCAAAAATGTAGCGGTACGATGATCGTCAGATGCCAGATGCGCGCGTTGCAATCTGTCAGAACATCATTTCACATTAACAGTAGCCAATAAAGCTTTTGTACGTTTCCGGTTCGGATGCTGGAAGCAATGCACGTATTTCGCATACAGAAGATGTCTGTATGTCGGACGGACGCTTAACTGGCGCTAAAATTGACCAAACGCTAGCCTGGGTGGTGGGAGTGTAGTTGTGTGTCTGTTCTTGGAGTTGGCAGTTGTAAAATTCGAACATTATCATCTTCAAAATCAAGTTTATTACCATTTGTACGTGTTCTCGTGTAAACAGTGGTTTTTGGTTGCTGCTGCTGTTTGCACAGCAATTTATTGGCTTTTTATTGAACATTGACAGAAGGACAAATAAATCTTGATGTTGGTCAGTTTCGGAATGATTTGTATCTCTTTGCGGTACGCTACAATCAATAGGGGGTGTTTTTGATTAGATTAGGGCTTTCGTCGTATTTAAGACACTGATTGGTCAGCAAAAGCACTTGGACTTTACGTAGGCCTAAAGAAAAAAGTCAAAATGTGTCATATCACACGATCTAGTCGGCCCAAAACGTGAAAGTAGCTGCTCTTCAAAAAGATCTCTCAATAGATCTATTGTTTGAGGTAATGTATGGCAAGTGGCACAGTCCTGTTGAAACCAAATATCGCCAAGAATACGGGCTTCAACTTCAGGTAGCAAAAACTCCGATATCATGGCGCTATAGCGAGCACCATTCACGGTTACGTTCCGGCCTTCAACGTTTTTGAAATAATATGGACCGATGATTCCACCAGGCTATAAACCGCACCAAATCGTGGTTTTCTCTGGGTACAATGAAACCTCTTGAACCTCTTCCGGTTGCTCTTTGGCCCAAATGCGGCAATTTTGTATATTGACGTTGCCGTTGAGCCAGAAATGGGCATTATCACTGAACAACATATTGGTCAAAAATGGATCATTTTTATAATAAAGTTACTCAATTTGGAGACGTTGTTGCTGTGTAAGTCTTTCCTTGATGAAATGGCAAACAATACTGAAAAGAAAAAAAAACAAGTTTAACAAAAGTCAGGCGTATTCTCTGAAAAAACCCTATTGAAAAAGTACCTCTAGATTGATCACCCGATAGTTGTTCTTGGGAAAAACAAACCGCCCGTGGTAGACCGTGTAACG